>SJYC01015166.1:0-52985 GCA_006408675.1 Madoqua kirkii
CGTTCTCGGGCTTCATGATGATTGTTCGTGGGACGCTGCTGAAATCGAGAGACGTGGGAAAGATGATAAAGCCCACAAACCCACAGTTGCTGCCGCGTGTTCACTCTGGATATGAGAGTGTTTCCCTCCCTTCTTCCTTGCCTGTAACTGATTCTCGCTGGCCCCTGGAGTCCCCAGCAGAAGGGGCTCCCCAAGCTCACCCTGTCTCCTGGGCTTCGGGACGGCGCTGAGAGCCCGGAGGACCCCCACTCTGGCTTCATGCGCCGCTGGCAGCAGCGGTCTCATTTTTTGGGTGGCGTTGGCACTCCAGGTGTGGTCTCTGAGCCACGTGCAGCGTCCCTCAGCTTGAGGTAAACCAGAATGAGTGTGATCTGGTGGAAGCCAAGCGATCATTTCAGGTGTCCGGTGGAGAAGTCTTTGGTGTAATTAGGAATTCATTCAAGGAGCTTCCCAAGCAACTTCCTCATGGATAATGACTCCCTACATATAATCTTAAAAGCAAATGTTAAAAAATGTTTAAAGGAGCCATTTGAAAAATCAGTCTGTTATGTGTTTGTCTTTCTTCTCTAACGATTTCCTGCGTAGATTAGGACATGGAGTAACCATTTGAGACCGTGAGACTGTGGTGTCGTTTTCCGTCTAAGGGATGAGAGCAGAGAAGTGGGCAGAGTGTGCGGGGCCGCACCCTGCCCTGCAGCCCGTGAGCCGACTGCGCTCTCGGTGCCGCCGTCTCCACGCCGGGCCTGGGAGCGCCTCGCGGCCGTGCTGTGAGTCACGGGTCCTCGTGTTCAGTGATGGGACAGGACGCGGCGCAGGCTCGGGAGGCCTGGTGGGGTCCCCGCAGGCTGCCTGCCGCCCGTGCAGCGCTCACAGCCCCGCTGGTTCCCCAGCCGAGGGCGGATCACTTACGATTTGTTTTGGGTGAAACGTGAAAGTTGCTCAGTCGTGTCTGACTCCTTGCAGTGGATTATAGCCGCCCCAGGCTCCTCTGTCCATGGGATTCTCCAGGCAAGAACACTGGAGTGGGGTGCCATTCCCTTCTCCAGGGGCTCTTCCTGGCCCAGGGATCAAACCCAGGTCTCCTGCACTGCCGGTGGGTTCTTTACCACTGAGCCACCTGTGAAGCCCTTGTTTTGCCTGAAGGTATCAGAAAAGCAGACTCAGAGCTCTTAGATAGGGGCTTGCTTTTCCCAGCAGGCTGGCTGGGGGAGAGGGATCTTAGCTCGTGGCCTCTAGGTGGCGTCGTGGTCCTGCTCGAGGCAGAGGGCGGCCACCAGGGCAGCTGGGCTCTTAGGAAGGCAGTGTGATCAGAGCTGGGTCACGTGCTCCCCCCAGCCGTGGCACGGGGCAGCAGGGGTCCCGTGTGCTAGGCCGGCGGCACCGTGCCGTGGGGCTCTGGTCACAGGGAGAGGGGGCGATGGGTGTGGGCTGACAGCCAGCTGTGTCGCCTCTGAGGCCCGTGTGAGTCCGCACCTCACCAGCTCTCCAGTTGCTTGAGGTCAGGGACTGTCTTTCTTACACTGCAGCTCTTAACCCATGGCAGTGTCCAGCAGGATCCCCACCACACAGTGGAGACCAGAAAATGGTTGAATTGCTTTCAACTGAGAGAATAAATGGACCTTGAATTTTCAAAGACGGCATTTAGAATGAACCCTCTTATGTCCTATTTTTCCCACAAAATGTAGCTGAGGCTTCAGTGGACCACAAACTGACACGTAGCTAGGGGTGTAGTCCTGGAAACTGCAAAGAAAGTAACGTTTTTGTTTTAAGATAATTTAAGATTCTTGGAACCTATTAATAAAAAATAAGAATGACCACCATTCCTTCTGATACGTAGAGCTGAGCTGAGCACAAAGTCAAGCTAAGAAAAGACATAAAGATGTGTTAACTTAGAAGAATGTGGTTATGTCCTTTGACCCCGTGGGGGCTTTGGTGGTATGCTGAATTGTTGCCCATCGCCTGAGGATGGGGAGGGTGGGCGCCTGAGTCGGGAGAGATGACAGGCGGCCACTTGGGCCTGGTGTGGGCAGCACTTGGTCAGCCGGACCCAGAGCGGGTGGTTGTGGATTGGGCTTGGCTGTGTGAGGGCTGGAGCCCAGCTTCCTCCTGGGGCTGCCCTCGCGGCAGTTGCTGAGCAGATAGGATGTCTTGCTTCGCCCTAGTCCTGGCCTGGACACACGGGCCGAGTGTTCTACTAGGGGGCTGGCAGGCTCTGTGACCACAGACCCTATTGGGTGCCCTCGGGAAGTTCCCATCCTGTAAGCTTGCCCGATGACGCTAGCATAAAGAAGATTTGTGAAGAAGGGAAAAGCGAAGAGGTTGGGAGTGATTGAAATTCACTGTGGGAATGGAGCGTGTGGGCCACACGGCAGCGGGATTGCTTGACGTCTTTAGAATCAAGTCATGGGCTCTGGGAGGGTGGCAGTGGCGGCTCTGGCGGTGGTGGTGACGGTGGTGATGGGTGATGGTGAGGTGGTGGTGAGGTGGTGATGATGGTGGTGAGGTGGTGGCGGTCGCTGGACTTGAGTGCCTGCTCTGTGTCAGGCTCCTGGACATACACGGGATCCCTCAGAAGGAGCTAGAGAGGCAGGGCACAGTGACCGCCCACACCCTCCCGAGTCCCTTTGTCTGTGTTTGCAGACACAGGCCCTTCTCAGCTTGTGCTTCTTCCTGGAGGGGTTGGTCGCCCTCCTTCCTGGGGGCCCTGGGCCTGAGCGCCACGCTCCCTCGCTCGCTTCCCTTCCCGTGCCGTCCGTCCGTCTGTCTGCTTGGTGCTGACAGGCAGGAAGGGAAGTTGCGCCTGTTAACGGTGAGCAGCGGGAAAGTGGAGGAGAGCGGTTGGGTGCTGGTTTGACTTTCTCACTCCAGGCCCGCTGTGACTGTCGCAGGGCTGGAGTTGTCATCTCTTCACTGCAGGGAACGCAGCATCGCGTTGTGGGGACTGTGGGCGGGAGAGGCTGGACACGGTGGGGCCTGTGCGGCAGGAGAGCAGGTGGAAGTCGCTGAGCGGGACGCCAGCGGTGGCGGGTCAGGAGACTAATCTGATGTAGCTGACGGGACCCAACGGGCTGAGGAGGAGGGGGCGCCGCCCGCCCAGGGAGTCATGTTCCTCTGTGGCCGCAGCAGGAGGGGCTTTGCTCTTCACTCGACGGGCCCGGGGGCTGTGGCCACCTGCTTGTCCCAACCCCTCATGCGCTTGAAAGCTTGGCTCTGCAGGCCGAGCGGATGGGGTGCGAGTGCGCGCAGACGCGCGGCCCGTGGGGCGTGCCCCCCCACGCCCGTGCGGAGGACTCTGCCCTGCCCGTCCCTGGCCGGGCCCCTTGGCTCCGGTCGCCATGGGGGGCGGGGCGGCTTTTTTGCTGTGACAGGACCTCGGTCTGGGCCTCCAGGTGGCTCAGTGATTCAGAGTCGCCGGCAGTGCTGGAGCTCGAGCTGGATCCCTGGGTCGGGAAGATCCTCTGGAGGAGGAAATGGCGACCCACTCCAGTCTTCTTGCCTGGAGAATCGCCTGGATTGAGGAGCCTGGTGGGCTCCATAAGGTGGCAGTCAGACACGGCTGCCGACTGAACACCACGCTGCAGCCGTCTCGGTCGCTGGGCTGCTGGGGGCAGGACCGCTCTGGCCGGGAGGCTGCCACATTCACCTCTCGCAGTCCTGGTGGCCGAGGGGTCCACGGTCCAGGCCCTGGAGGCAGATTCTGTACCTGCTGAGGTTTGCAGATGGCGCCCTCCTGCCGCCCCCCGCAGCAGGAGGAGCGGGGAGCCCCTGGGCCCTCTCTGAGGGCCCTGCCCCCGCACGGTCTGTGGCAGCCGTTCCGCTCGATGGGATGTCGCCCCGCTTGGTCACCGCGTGGTGCCACCCGTCCCTCCACTGGGAGGAAGGCCTCTCTTCCCACAGGTGTTCTCGTGGGTTCCGTACCGACCCCAAGCAGTCAGTAGAGCACCCCGTTTGCATGCAAGAGTCTGCGTGGGATGGGCGCGCCTAGAGGCGTGCTGTGGGCAATCACACATGACCCAGCTGGGGAGACCGGGAGATTCCTGATGCGCAGAGGTGCGGGTCGCGCAGTCAGCCTCAGCGCGGGGCAGGGCACAGGAAGGTGTCAGGAACGCGGCAGCGCTGGGCTTGGCATCAGGAAGTGGAGAAGACCGTCTGTTCTGTGTCTGTCGGGAGGGATGAAGCGCTGCCGGGCAAGCCTCTGGTTCTGGTTGTGAGCTGGCTTCTGAGACGCTAACAGACTGAAGGCTTTCAAGTGAGGCTCAGTCGGTTCTCAAATTGGTCCGAAAGGGAAAAAGTTCAGGTTGGCGTAAAGTGCTTAAGAAATGAGATGTGCTTTTTCTTAGCATAGGAGAGTGTGAAAAGATTAGTTCAGAATGTCTTTTTAAAGCTGCGTTTTAGCGGGTGTGTTGTTTTAGGTTCTAGAAGTAGCAATAACCACATAGGGAAGTCAGCAGCTGTTGACTGCCAGTCACCTTGCCCCTGGGTCCCGCCTCTCGGGACAGAGGCGTGTGGGCATCAGGGTTGGATCAGGTCACAGCCGTGCTTTCCCACTGACTGGCAGAATGATCTGGGCTGGTTTTCCCCCAAACTTCTTCAAGAGTTAGTTTCTCCACCTGTTGTTGCTGTTCGGTCACTAAGTCGTGTCCGACTCCTTGCAACCCTGTGGACTGCAGCACACCAGGCTTCTCTGTGTCCCGGAGTTTGCTCAGACTCATGTCCATCGAGTCATTGATGCCATTGAACCATCTCATCCTCTGTCGTCCCCTTCTCCTCCTGCCTTCGCTCTTTCCCAGCATCAGGGTCTTTTCCAGTGAGTCAGTTCTTTGCATCAGGTGGCAAAGTATTGGAGCTTCAGCTTTAGCATCAGTCCTTCCAATGAATATTCAGGACTGATCTCCTTTAGAATGGACTGGTTGGATTTCCTTGCAGTGCAAAGAACTCTCAAGAGTCTTCTCCAGCACCACAGTTCAAAAGCATCAGTTCTTCTGCGCTCAGTCTTCTCTATGGTCCAACTCTCACATCTGTACACGACTACAGGAAAAATCATAGCTTTGACTATATGGACCTTTGTCAGCAAAGTGATGTGGGTCTAAGTGGTACTCACCGGTATCTGGCTTTGAGAGGTGGTCCTGTGAGAGGGGTCTGGGTAGGGCGGCAGGCTTGCCCGGCTCTTATCAGTTCTTCTGCGCTCAGTCTTCTCTATGGTCCAACTCTCACATCTGTACACGACTACAGGAAAAATCATAGCTTTGACTATATGGACCTTTGTCAGCAAAGTGATGTGGGTCTAAGTGGTACTCACCGGTATCTGGCTTTGAGAGGTGGTCCTGTGAGAGGGGTCTGGGCAGGGCGGCAGGCTTGCCCGGCTCTGGTGCTGATTCCCATCACGGCCTGTCCCCAGTGGAGCCCCCACGCCTCTCTGCACTCAAGCAGAGAGGATGCAGACACTTGCGTTACCCATTCAGCTATTATCACGTCATACGCCTTTCTCATGTTGCTACATCTTCATAACCGTCATTTTTAATGGCTGTATAATGTTTTGAAAATGATCTTTATTTAAAATTGTTATTAAAACTGTATATCTGTCTAAATCAACATCTAATTTATATACTTAATCAGAACTATAGCATTCAAAATATGTACTCTAAATCCACAAGCAGAAACGTTGTTCTCTGAGAGTCTGCGGGAGGGGGCGGGATAAGATCACTTAAAGTTTGGGAATTGGTGATTTCACTCATATTTTTTGTTTATGTTTTTGATTGAAAAAGCTACATCATGCAATGTTAAAAAATTCACGTGGTCCCTAAGGGCTTACACGATGACAAATCGATGTCGTGCCGGCAGCTCCGCTCCTGGTTCTCACCTCCTTTCAGAGGTGCTCTGTGTGAATTCAGGCGAGTGTCTGTGGGTGCGTGTGTGTGTCACCCCCACCCCCGCCCCCTGCTTGTTGTGAATTACAGGTGGACACGAGTTGCTCTCCCGTCATGCACGGTGGAGCGCCTGAGGATAGGCATGCCTGGCACCCACGTGGCCGTCGCCTCATCCACGAGTGTCAGCCTGGCATCTCAGTCGTCAGCCACTCCAGCAAGTAAAATCCTCTTCTTTAAAAAACCGAGGTGGAGCTCACTGACACTGGCCGCAGGTCTGTCTGCCCACGGCTGTTCCTGTCCCGTCTGTCTGCCCGCGGCTGTGCTGGTCCCGTCTGTCTCCCTGCAGCTGTTCGTGTCCCGTCTGTCTGCCCGTCTGTCTGCTGGTCGTGGCTCTCCTGGCGTTGTGCGCGGGCTCCTCACTGTGGCGGCGTCTCTTGCTGGGGAGCGCGGGCTCCAGGGTGTGTGGGCTTCCGCAGCTGCAGCTTGCAGGCTCCATCGTTGGGGCTCCCAGCTCAAGAGCACAGGCTCAGGAGTTACCGTTGCAGGCTCACAGTGTGTGGGATCTTCCCAGGCCAGGACTTGAACCGGTGTCTCCTGCAATTGGCAGGCAGACTGTTTCCGCTGAGCCTCGATTAAGCACTTCACACGGCACAGGTCAATGGTGGCTGGCTCAGTGCTGTGCCCGCCTAAAGTGCCCTCAAGGGAAACAGAGCAGCCACGTGATCCAGCAGTTCCACTTGCGGACATTGATCCAAAGGAAGTGAAACGTTAACTCAAAAAGAAACGTGTGCGCCCATGTTCATCGCAGCCTTGTTTACAATAAACCGAGTCGTGGAAATAACCTAGGTGTCCATCAGTGGACGAGCAGAGGAAGATGTCTGACTCACACAGAGGGGTGTTATTCAACCATAAAAAGAATGAGGTGGTGCCATTTGCAGCAAATGGCTGGACCTTGAGGGCATTATGGTAATGAAATAAGTCAGAGGAAGACAAATTCCACAGTCTTACTTATTTGTGGAATCTAAACCGAAAATGAGCAATGGAGCTCGTAGATGCAGAGAGCAGACCTGTGGTTTCCAGGGGTGGGGGGTCGCGGGCTCCTCACTGTGGCGGCGTCTCTTGCTGGGGAGCGCGGGCTCCAGGGTGTGTGGGCTTCCGCAGCTGCAGCTTGCAGGCTCCATCGTTGGGGCTCCCAGCTCAAGAGCACAGGCTCAGGAGTTACCGTGTGCAGGCTCACAGTGTGTGGGATCTTCCCAGGCCAGGACTTGAACCAGTGTCTCCTGCAATTGGCAGGCAGACTGTTTCCGCTGAGCCTCGATTAAGCACTTCACACGGCACAGGTCAATGGTGGCTGGCTCAGTGCTGTGCCCGCCTAAAGTGCCCTCAAGGGAAACAGAGCAGCCACGTGATCCAGCAGTTCCACTTGCGGACATTGATCCAAAGGAAGTGAAACGTTAACTCAAAAAGAAACGTGTGCGCCCATGTTCATCGCAGCCTTGTTTACAATAAACCGAGTCGTGGAAATAACCTAGGTGTCCATCAGTGGACGAGCAGAGGAAGATGTCTGACTCACACAGAGGGGTGTTATTCAACCATAAAAAGAATGAGGTGGTGCCATTTGCAGCAAATGGCTGGACCTTGAGGGCATTATGGTAATGAAATAAGTCAGAGGAAGACAAATTCCACACAGTCTTACTTATTTGTGGAATCTAAACCGAAAACGAGCAATGGAGCTCGTAGATGCAGAGAGCAGACCTGTGGTTTCCAGGGGTGGGGGGTTGGGGATGGAATGGGGGGAGGGAGTCAAAATATAAAATAGTCCAGATATAAAATACATTTCAGGTATTGCATATTTGAAAGTGGCTAAGGAACCCTAGACATCGTCATCATAAGAAAAACCGATTTTGTGACTATTATTTGGGGGTGGGTGTTAATGAGATTTACTGTGGTGACCGTTTCATATACAGGTATTGAATCATGAAACCGTGCTGTGATATACCAGTTACACCTCAATCAAAAATGTTCTTAATGCAGAAGAATTGTCAGGAGTCTGGTCCTCAGGAGGTTGTTGACGTTCAGTTTAGCGGCGGTTACGTAGTGGCGGATTCTGACCCGTGTAATCCAGCGAGGAGCCAGGTCTTCCCTCTCTGGGTCACCCCTCTTCAGGCATGCCTTCCGGTTAGACGTCCTTCAATTACAGGTTCAGTTGCCTCCTGGAAGGTAAGGTGGGTCAGACCCGTGACTTTGCCTGCACGTGAGTGCGGTGGGGGCAGCTCAGACGCTTTCTACTTCGTACCATTGGCATTGGGCTCGTAAAAGAGCAGCCGGACCTGGTGAAGTGGCGACGCTGCGTGTCCCTTCGTGGGGGGCTTGCTCCCTTCTGCTCCCTAGAGCTGGTCCTGCGGGCGTGCCTGGAGGGTGGCCAGCATGGTCAGGGCACCGGGGGAGGCCCTGGTGCAGAGCTGAGCAGCAGATAGCAGCTGCGGGAGCCGCGTCCCGTGCTGTCTCCGGCCCCCAGCCAGCAGAGCCAGCGCGCGGAGCCCAGGCGTCTGAGGGCACTGGTCCTTGTCCTGAGCTGCCCCAGGGCAGGGACGACGGTGGTAGGAGGAGCCTGGGATGCCGGCGGGCTGAGGTTGGGAGGTCTGGCCTACCAGAAGGAGGAGTTGGGTTGGCAGGTGCCGTGGTGCAGTGGGACGGAGCAGAGATGCTGAGATGGTGGACTCTCCGCCTGCCTCTGCCCCTTCAGGCCACCTGGTCACTGCCTCCATCCTTGGTTTCAGTCTCCTCCCTCATCCATGGACTCCAGGGGTCGGGCAGAGGGCAGCCGAGTCCTGAAAGCCTTGGACTTGGTGATGGGCGGTCGGGAGCGGTGGGGCAGGGGTCTGGAGAGGAACGGTGAGAGCCGTGTGCTGGGGAGGGTCATCTGGCTCTTGCACCTCTGCGCTAATCCTGCTGGGGGCTGCTGGCGGCCGCGTGGGTTGATGCTCGCAGATGCTGCTGCAGGCGGGTTGGCCGTGCTTTGAGCCCTGGCTGTTTGGAGCTCCCTGCGCATTTGGGGGTCTGAAAGGAGCTCGGCTCCTTGCCCCCCACTCCCGGGGCACTGGCCCTTTCTTCTCTGCACACACTGTGGTAGCAGCAGGCTCAAGCCTGGTGGGGCTGTCTGGAGTTGGCTGGGGGTAGGAAACAGACCCGCAACGTTCAGAGTCCTGGGGATCACAGGAGGCCCCCTGGGGCAGCTGGCCTGGGAGGCATGTGGGCTCCTTGGCTCCGGGAGGTCCCAAGCTCGGCCGCTTTGTCTGACGCTTGGCCTCCATCTGCCTCCGCGAGCTTCCCTGCTGGCTGGTGAGCCGGCTCCCCTCTGCTGGGCCGCCCTGCTGGGGCTTTTGCCCTCGGACTGCCGGAGGTGCTGTGTCCTGCATGCCTTTGAGACCCCAGCTTTCAGTGGATGCTGAAGGGACCAGGCGAAAGGCTCCCCGTGTCTTAAAGATGTCGCCAGCTCGCTCACTTCTCTGGGTGGATTTCTTGATCCCTGTTTCATTATCTACTGCCGTTAAATTTAGGAACAGCCATCAGTGTACAGGAAAATGTTCCCTAATCCTTGTAAACTTAAATTTGCCTCTTTCCGCGTACTCCTCAGTCAGCATTTACCTTCTCTTGCTTTGGCTCCTTCCAAGCCGTCTCGTGCTCCTCTGGCCCTCGCTGGTCTGTGTTTCTGCTGTCTGGCTCCCCACTGCAGGTGTCTTCTCTGTTGGTAGACTCCGTCATGTCGGGGCTGCCTCGTGGTACTCACCTGGCTGCCACGGCGCATCCCTCCAGCAGCGCTCCTCACTCAGCACGTGAGGCCTCTCTGTATGCGGGCCACCGGGTCTCATTTGCTCGTCCCTTTGCTTTAATGACCTTCGTGATCAGACCGTCAAGTGCTCCACTAAAATACACTCTTCTTCTGTTTGTTTGTGGTTATCTCCTCAGTAAAAGGGGTATTGAACTAGTAAGACGGGAATCTCCTTGTGTGTGCCAGCTCTATCAGGAGTCAGTAAAACTCCCCTAGATTCAGGCCTTCTCTACGTGAACGTTTCGCCCCCGTTACCTTGGCCAAACACGGAAGTATAAAATCTGGTTAGCAATGTCACGTTCTGATCTTTCATAGGCAGCATTTAATCTACAGTTCTTTTCAGGTGAGACTCTGTGTTTGCTGTTGGCCCACGTGGCTGGTTTTTTTTTGAGAGAAGGGAGCACTTGTATTCATTCAGCTTTCTGTTGTCTCCTCTGTTTCCCCTGAGCTGGAGGAAGAGCCCTTTTATCGACAGTGAAAGCTGTTTCTGATGATTTCGTTCAGT
Source organism: Madoqua kirkii (assembly GCA_006408675.1). Lineage (NCBI taxonomy): Eukaryota > Metazoa > Chordata > Mammalia > Artiodactyla > Bovidae > Madoqua > Madoqua kirkii. The sequence continues at coordinate 10,205 of SJYC01015166.1, forward strand.
TAACTTCTGTCCTGAGCTTCTAGTAGGTGAGGTCTGGGAGGGCCAGAGGCTTCCCCAGAAAGAGGGGAGACGGGGGCGCAGAGAATTCGGTAGAACATGTGTCTGGGTGGGAGGGGGACCTGGAGCCTTAGGGGGCGTCTGGGTGGGAGGGGGACCTGGAGCCTTAGGGGGCGTCTGGGTGGGAGGGGGACCTGGAGCCTTAGGGGGCGTCTGGGTGGGAGGGGGACCTGGAGCCTTAGGGGGCGTCTGGGTGGGAGGGGGACCTGGAGCCTTAGGGGGCGTCTGGGTGGGAGGGGGACCTGGAGCCTTAGGGGGCGTCTGGGTGGGAGGGGGACCTGGAGCCTTAGGGGGCGTCTGGGTGGGAGGGGGACCTGGAGCCTTAGGGGGCGTCTGGGTGGGAGGGGGACCTGGAGCCTTAGGGGGCGTCTGGGTGGGAGGGGGACCTGGAGCCTTAGGGGGCGTCTGGGTGGGAGGGGGACCTGGAGCCTTAGGGGGCGTCTGGGTGGGAGGGGGACCTGGAGCCTTAGGGGGCGTCTGGGTGGGAGGGGGACCTGGAGCCTTAGGGGGCGTCTGGGTGGGAGGGGGACCTGGAGCCTTAGGGGGCGTCTGGGTGGGAGGGGGACCTGGAGCCTTAGGGGGCGTCTGGGTGGGAGGGGGACCTGGAGCCTTAGGGGGCGTCTGGGTGGGAGGGGGACCTGGAGCCTTAGGGGGCGTCTGGGTGGGAGGGGGACCTGGAGCCTTAGGGGGCGTCTGGGTGGGAGGGGGACCTGGAGCCTTAGGGGGCGTCTGGGTGGGAGGGGGACCTGGAGCCTTAGGGGGCGTCTGGGTGGGAGGGGGACCTGGAGCCTTAGGGGGCGTCTGGGTGGCCTTAGGGAGTGTCTGGGTGGGGGGGTCCCTGGTGCCTTAGGGAGCGTCTGGGCGGGTGTGGCGGCTGACATCTGAGTCTCAGCGTGGGAGGCAGGACGTGGGGCTGGAGGCAGAGCTGGGCCTGGGGCCTTGGAGCAGCCCAGTGGCAAGCCAGCCCTTCTCTGGACTTGTGTGTGTCCCGCCGAGGTCAGTTTCGCTGAGGGCTCCGGGGCGGGAGCACAGCCTTACCTTGCGGAATGCTGTTGTTTGTTATTATTGCTGTTTGTTCACTGAGTCCTGTCTGACTCTGCGGAGTCAGATTCCTTTGCAGTAAGACTCCTGTCCAACCCCATGGGCTGCAGCACACCAGGCCTCCCTGTCCTTCACCATCTCCCGGAGCTCGCTCAAACTCATGTCCATTGAGTCAGTGATGGCATCCAACCATCTCATCCTCTGTCGTCCCCTTCTCCTCCTGCCTTCAGTCTTTCCCAGCATCAGGGTCTTTTCCAGTGAGTCAGCTCTTCACATCAGGTGGCCAAAGTACTGGAGCTTCACCTTCAACATCAATCCTTCCAATGAATATTCAGGACTGATTTCCTTTAGGATAGACTGGTTTGATCTCCTTCCCCAGGGGGTTAAAAGAGCTTTTTTGTATGTTTTTCGGGGAAGATCTTTATGCTCTGTGTGTGTCTCTTTGTGTGTACATCTGTGTGTGTATGTATGTGTGTCTCTGTGTGTACATGTCTGTGTGTGTCTCTTTCTGTGTGTATATATCTGTTTGTGTCTCTCTGTGTGTGTCTGTGTATGTGCATGTATGTGTGTCTGTGTGTATATATCTGTTTGTGTGTCTCTTTCTGTGTGTGTGTGTGTATGTCTGTGTGTGTGTATGTGTATACATATATGTGTGTATGTATATCTGTGTTTGTGTGTCTGTGTTTGTGTCTTTCTGTATGTGTGTATATCTGTGTGTATGTGTCTCTTTAGGTGTGTATATCTGTGTGTGTGTGTCTCTTTCTGTGTGTGTGTGTCTCTGTGTATTTCTGTGTATGTGTGTGTAACTGTGTTTGTGTGTGTGTCTTTCTGTATATGTGTATATATCTCTGTGTTTCTTTGTGTGTGTATATCTGTGCATGGGTGTCTGTGTGTATATATCTGTGTGTATGTGTCTCTTTCTGTGTGTGTGTATATCTCTCTCTCTCTCTGTATGGCTGTGTGTATGTGTCTCTTTGTGTATGTGTGTGTGTGTGTATATCTGTGTTTGTGTCTTTCTGTGTGTATATATCTCTGTATGTGTTTCTTTGTGTGTGTATATCTGTGTGTGTGTATCTCTCTCTTTCTCTGTGTATCTCTGTGTCTCTCTGTGTGTGTATATCTCTCTCTCTCTGTGTCTGTGTCTCTTTGTGTGTGTGTGTGTGTGTGTGTGTGGTCTTAAGAGACTTGGATCAAGCGTGTGCCTCTCTGTGCATCTCACGACTCTCACTGGCTATACACGACGTCCTTCCCAGGACAGCGACGCTCTCTGAAGGCTCAGCTGCTGACGGCTGTGTTGTGGCCGGTAAAGCACGGCCATCTCTGCCGTCTGCCCATCTGCGACGCGTCCCTTAAGCCATTCCCCTGTTACTGGGGCATTTCAGCTGTTTTCAGTTCTGGTTTTGTTTTTATTTATTGTTGTGACTGACGCTGGAGCTCCCCGAATTGTCGCTCTGCCCACCTTCCGCGCTTCCTTAGCATCAGTCCCCAGCCCGGACCCGGCCTTGGCGGAGGGGCGCTGTCTGGCCGCCGTGTCCTCGCCCGTCCCTCCTGCTCCCCGAGGGCTGGTGCGCTCGGTGGCCGCCATTGACTTGATTGCTCTTTGCCCTCCCGCTTCATCCACGTCAGTGTTTTGAACTGCAGTGCCCCGGGCACACAGTAATTTATTTGGACCCTTCTGATGCTGTTTCCCTGCGAGTCTGCACCCCCGCCTTCCTTGTGATGGACTTGCGCAGACTTTCTGCTCCCGCCTTCCTGGGCTTCTCCTTGGTGGGTGGGCATTTTTAGCACGGTCACAGCCCTTTCTTAGTCTCCCTGTCTGCTCCCTGTCTTCCTCAGTCACTTGCTCAGTCACTCCCTCGTTGATTTATTCATTTGTGTTTTTTTGGAGGAAAAAAGTCTGCCTGTACTGAGCATTGAGGAGGTGTTGGTGAGCCCCCTTCCTGGGCTTGTGGGGCCCTGAGACTAGTGGGATTCCAGACTGAGCTGGAGGCGCCCCTGACCCTAGTGAGGGGAGAGTGCAGGGTGCGGGGCTGAGAAGTGCTGCCTGGACAGGGGGCCGGGGGGCGAGAGGCTGGGGCAGGAGGGTGTGACTCGCCTGTGGGGGGCATGCACGCCTTTGCGTGTGTGCACCTGCGTGTGTGTGCCTGTGTGTGCCCCTTTGTGGGTGTGTGTGCCCCTGTGTGCCTGTGTGCACCCCTTTGTGGGCTTCTGTGTGTGCCTGTGTCTGCCCCTTTGTGGGTGTGTGTGGCCCTCTGTGTGCCTGTGTGTGCCCTTTAGTGGGTGTGTGTGCACCTGTGTATGCGTGCCTCTGTGTGTGTGTGTGTGTGCATCTTTGTGACATGGAGTTGGCAGTTGGGTCCGGACACAACCGGGCGGGAGGGTCCGGGCCTGTGAGGTGGCTTGCATTGCGCCGGGAAGCTTGGGTTGCTCTCCTTCTTTAAGTGTGTCTCCACCCCTGGCTGGTTTGGAAGCAGCTCCATCCTTGGCTGGTTCCCCCCACCGTTTCCGCCCTTGGCTGGCTCCTCCCACGGTCTCCTCCCTTGGCTGGCCCCTCCCACCGTCTCCGCCCTTTTCTGGCCCCTCCCACCCCCAGGCCGTGTTTTTACACCTGAAGCCAGGGGCTCAGGTCCAGTCTGTTCCAGCTCAGCGTCCCCTGCCCCTGGGCTCCCGCTTTCTCCCTAATTCTCAATTTAGTTGGGATCAGTTATCGGTGCTTTTGGTCCAGGCCGCTGCTGGGTGCCACCAACATGCAGGGTGACGAGGGGCCTGGCCCTCTGACTCACGTGAAGTGACGTTAAAGTGTGGACATAAAGATGAAAAGGCGGCACAGCATGGTTTGGGGACAGAACCCTCCCGGGAAGGAGCCCAGTGGATTGTGGGGGGGTGTCAGGCTGTGGAAGGGGGCGGTCTGCAGGCTGGCGGGAGCCTGGCTGTGTTGGAAGACTGTAGAGCTGGCCGTGCTCTGACTGTGGCTTTTCTCTGGAGACAGGGGAGCTAGGAGGGGTTGAGTGGTCCAGGTGGGTGCCCCTGGGCTCCCGCTTTCTCCCTAATTCTCAATTTAGTTGGGATCAGTTATCGGTGCTTTTGGTCCAGGCCGCTGCTGGGTGCCACCAACATGCAGGGTGACGAGGGGCCTGGCCCTCTGACTCACGTGAAGTGACGTTAAAGTGTGGACATAAAGATGAAAAGGCGGCACAGCATGGTTTGGGGACAGAACCCTCCCGGGAAGGAGCCCAGTGGATTGTGGGGGGGTGTCAGGCTGTGGAAGGGGGCGGTCTGCAGGCTGGCGGGAGCCTGGCTGTGTTGGAAGACTGTAGAGCTGGCCGTGCTCTGACTGTGGCTTTTCTCTGGAGACAGGGGAGCTAGGAGGGGTTGAGTGGTCCAGGTGGGGCAGGCTTGGTGATAGGGAGTGGGCCAGTGGTGGAGCAGGCGGGACGAGGGTGGGGCTCGGTGGGGCATGTTTTAAAGTGCAGAGATGGTCCTGCTGTCGGGCTGGAGGTGGTGGATGAAGGCAGGGCCATCAGGAGGGGTCGTGAGGGCCGTGGCCAGGCTGGGGGTGGGTGCCGTCTGCGAAGATGGAGGACCCAGGGAGGAGAGACGGGGTTTGGTTGGGGCACGTGGAGCTTGGGGGCCCGAGAGGCAGGCACTCCATGCACGCGCTGGGTGTGGAGACAGGGTACCGTCGGAGTGGAGACCGGAGCCGGGCTGGCCCCGCACTCGCCCTGTGCCTCAGGCTAAACCTCCGAGGGTCGCACTACTTTTGCCTAGATTTTGGCTTAAAATGAGGCATTTTCCTTGCAGCAGATTGAAGTTTTGGAGTCTCAGAGAGGGGTTAACGCAATTGCTGTCTGAATAACTTGATGTTGACTGCTGGACATCCGTAATACCAAAAAAGAAAAAAATCCCTTTGCCGCCAGGAACCTCTTATTTTTAAGTCTTGTCTTGGCCGTGCTGAGTCTTCGCCGTGGCGGCTCGGGCTCCTCCTGCTGCGACGCACGGGCTCAGCAGTCACCACGCTCAGGCTCAGTTGCTATTGGCGTGTGAGGTCTTAGTTCCCCGACCAGGGGCCGAACCTGAGTCCCCTGCACTGGAAGATGAATTGTTAACCACCGGACCACCAGGGAAGTCCCTCGCAGAAACTTTAAAGTGAGTTTGTCGAGGCCGTGGGACACTTCGGTGCTCTTCTCTCACTAAACGGTAAGCCCTGAGCCCTCCCCTGATTAAACACTCTTCAGGGTTTGATCATGTGGATGTAACTCTGTTGTTACAGATTTGTGTTTTCCAAAACTTCTCCACTAATTGCTGCCTTAAATATCCGGGGCTCTTTGCTCTTACTTCTTGTTATTTTCTTGGAATATTTATTGAATGTAAGGGAATCACTTCAAAGAGTGTGGCTGTTTGTAAGACGTGACCACGGTGTCTTTTTTTGCTTGTTATGAGCCAAGAAAATTAGATATACCAAGGGAACATTTCATGCAGAGATGGGCTTGATAAAAGGCAAAAGTGGTCTGGACTTAACAGAAGCAGAAGATATTAAGAAGAGGTGGCAAGAATACATGGAAGAACAAAAAAGATCTTCACGACCCAGATAAACATGATGATGTAATCACTAATCTAGAGCCAGACATCTTGGAATGTGAAGTCAAGTGGGCCTTGGAAAGCATCACTATGAACAAAGCTAGTGGAGGTGATGGAATTCCAGTTGAACTGTTTCAAATCCTGAAAGATGATGCTGTGAAAGGGCTGCACTCAATATGCCAGCAAATTTGGAAAACTCAGCAGTGGCCACAGGACTGGAAAAGGTCAGTTTTCATTCCAATTCCAAAGGAAGGCAATGCCAAAGAATGCTCAAACTACCACACAATTGCACTCATCCCACATGCTAGTAAAGTAATGCTCAAAATTCTCCAAGCCAGGCTTCAGCAATACGTGAACTGTGAACTCCCTGACAAGGAGACATTACTTTGCTGACTAAGATCTGTCTAGTCAAGGCTATGTATGGTTTTTCCTGGGGTCAGGTATGGATGTGAAAGTTGGACTGTGAAGAAGGCTGAGCGCCGAAGAATTGATGCTTTTGAACTGTGGTGTTGGAGAAGACTCTTGAGAGTCCCTTTGACTGCAAGGAGATCCAACCAGTCCGTTCTGAAGGAGATCAGCCCTGGGATTTCTTTGGAAGGAATGATGCTAAAGCTGAAACTGCAGTACTTTGGCCACCTCATGCAAAGAGCTAACTCATTGGAAAAGACTCTGATGCTGGGAGGGATTGGGGGCAGGAGGAGAAGGGCATGACTGAGGATGAGATGGCTGGATGACATCATGGACTTGATGGACGTCAGTCTGAGTGAACTCTGGGAGTTGGTGATGGACAGGGAGGCCCGGTGTGCTGCGATTCATGGGGTCGCAAAGATTTAGACATGACTGAGCTACTGAACTGAACTGAACTGAACTGAACTGATGAGCCGTCTGTTTCTGTGTCTGTTTTTTGTGCTGCTTTTCCTGTGTGGACGTTTGTATCTGTGGGAAGGCTTCTTGGCTTAGATCGTTGGCCGCCATTGTGCGGGCGGGTGGACCGCCCACTGGGAGGTAGGCAGGCTGTGGGGCCGGAGGGTGGGGCCCTTGAAGTTCAGGGAGGCCTGGTGTGCTGCGATTCATGGGGTCGCAAAGATTTGGACATGACTGAGCGACTGAACTGAACTGAACTGAACTGAACTGATGAGCCGTCTGTTTCTGTGTCTGTTTTCTGTGCTGCTTTTCCTGTGTGGACGTTTGTATCTGTGGGAAGGCTTCTTGGCTTAGATGGTTGGCCGCCATTGTGCGGGCGGGTGGACGCCCACTGGGAGGTAGGCAGGCTGTGGGGCCGGAGGGTGGGGCCTTGAAGCGCTCGGTGGTTCAGTCTCAGCGTGACCTGCAGAGGGAGAGGTTTGCCCTTTCACAGCCGGGAGGATGGGCTCAGAGGTGTCCTGTTGAAGGCAGGCTCAGCTCGACGGAAGAGTCAGTGTTTGAAGCCAGGCAGTCTGGCTCTGGGACCCACGCTCCCAGCCTCGACACAAACTCTGCTGCTAAAGAAGGGTGACCCCCCGAGTCAAAGCAGCCCTTCCAGAGAGCCTTATAGTTCAGAGGAGTCAGGATGCCCATTGGCGTCCTGCGAGGAGCCGCCAGTAACGGCCCTCTCCCGGCCCTGCCTGCCCCTCTTCTGCACGCAGGCTCAGTGACACACTCCTTGCCGGGTGCTGGGGCGCAGAGGTGGAAGGAAGGCTGGGTACCCGGGGCTCTGGCCTGTCACATGCTCACTGCTTGTCAAGCCTGGACACGTTCTCGAACCATCACAGCGGTAGTCAGCGTGGTGTCAGGTGGGAGATTGTGATAATCGCTGCAGCAGGTGCATGAGTGTTGCAGGCGTGTCTCCGCCCTGCCGCCTGCTTGCTGGGCTCCTCGAGCACCCTGGATGCTGAGATGGATTAGGAGACAGGGCGTTGCCTGAGATGCAGCTGGCGTCACTTCCGAGTCGGCCTGTCTGCTCTGAGCAGTTTCCCTAGGTCACTCTGCATGCGAGCCGCACACCGCTGGGTCCACTCTCCTTTAATCTCACTGTGAATGTGCCCAGCAGCTTCTGAGTGAGGGGGCCACGGGCCGTCCCCTCGCTCTGCTCAGCGACGCTCAGCTTCCCCGTGCCTGGACCACACGAGGACTGCTGTTGAAGGAGCCCAAAGCCGTTACTTTCTTACGCTCTGATCTTGTTAGTTACCACAGGTTCAAGTTTATCGAGAGCCTCTGCTGGGCCCCTCACGGGTGTGATCACACAGGTGACCTCAGGACTGCTCTTTCCTGCCTGCGGGGAGGCTGTGGACAACAGTTTCCTGGGGCCGGCAGCTGTCTGGTTCCAAGTATCCATTACATCTTCTAGAAGGAAGTGATAGTCGCTCAATCATGTCTGACTCTTTGCGATCCCATAGACTGTAGCCCGCCAGGTTCCTCTGTCCATGGGATTCTCCAGCCAAGAATACTGGAGTGGGTTGCCATTCCCTTCTCCAGGGGATCTTCCCAACCCAGGAATTGAAGCCAGGTCTCCCACATTGCAGGCAGATTCTTTACCATTTGAGCCACCAGGGAAGTTCCTATTTCATCTTCTGGAAAAATCCCAAGTGAACCTTTTGGCCCCGCCTTTACGTGTTGAGGCCACCATGTCTAGGGTGGCTCCTGGCCCCTGGTTCAGGCTCAGGTAATTGTTGAACGAATCAATGGAAACACACAGTCAGTTTCAGCTTTTTCCTTCCCCCTCCCTTTTTTTTATTTTAGTGTGAAAGATTAGCTCACTGTAAACCCGTTTTTTTTCCTTTGCCAGAAAGCCATCAACAGAGACTCCTGCCTCTATGGCGTTGTAGAGTTGATTGACATGGTTCTTTGTCCCTGGAAAGCAAATTGTATTAAAATACTTCTTGCGATTTATTTATAAGTTACACGGTTCAGCAGCGCTGTTTGGCTGGAACTGTGTTCCCACTGTGGCCTTCACGGACGCCTGCTCCTCCCTGGATCTCACCCCGGCCTGTGGGCTCTGACCTCGTGGAGGCGGGGGAAGGATGTGGTTCCTTACCCCTGGAGCCCCCTTCCGGTGAAGGCCCCCGGTGTGGTTTCTGGGGCCGGCTCGGGCTGTGATCCCGGGCTCCTGTGCAGCCTGAGCACGGGCTGGGGAGGAAGGGCCATGCCCATGGCCGTGTCGCTGCTGCTGGAGGTCGTGTATCTAAAATGTGGCTCCCCACCACCAACGCACATCCTGAAGACGCTCCAACCACCAGAACCCAGTTAAAATCTACCGTTCTCAGGACTTTCCCCTGTGGTCTGGTGGGTAAGACGCCACGCTTCCAGAGCAGGAGGCCTGGGTTTGATCCCCGGTCAGGAAAGTAGATCCCACATGCCGAAACGAAGACCCAGTGAAGCCAAATCAATAAATGTGCTCAGTCGCTTCAGTCGTGTCTGACTCTTTGCCGCCCCGTGGACTGTAGCCCGCCAGGCTCCTCTGTCCTTGGGATTCTCTGGGCTAGAATACTGGTGTGGGTAGCCATGCCTTCCTCCAGGGGATCTGCCCGACCCAGGGATCAAACCTGCCTTTTCTGCATCACAGGCACAATCTTTACCCATTGAGCCACCTGGGGATCCTCCCAAATAAATATTTTAAAACAAATCTCCTGCTCTCCTTTCTCATGGAGTTGCTCTTGGAGCACGTGCCCCAGATGGTGCTTTATAAGGGGCAGCCTTTTTGAGTCAGAGCGGCCTGTCTGCCGGCGGAGTCTCCAGGAGGCACAGGGGACCGTCCTGCCCAAACGGAGGGGCCATCGCTCCCGCTTGCAGACACGGCTTGGGCAGCCTGTGGGGCCTGGCCGTGGCAGCGGAGCGTGGGTAGGGGTCTCCAGGAGAGCTTCTGGAATGTGACACAGAGCCAGGACCCTGAGACAGGCCGGCTGACGCACTGGGGTCCCCGGGGCAGCAGGCCGCTTGCTGTGGAGAAACTGGCTGTGGCTTCACTAGGGCCGGGCGTCTGTCCACACAGAGCCTGCGAGCAGCCTGGGGGCGGAGCTAAAGCCCCTGCAGCTCTTCCCGAGCTCCTGTGCCCCCCGAAATGTGGTGCAGACCCTCCTCTGGAGTTGGTTTTTTTTTTTTCCTGTTTCAGAGAGTGTGTGGTGATGGGAAACACTTGTTGAGCCTGATTTCTCCATTCCCCGCTGCCCAGGACTAGTAAATATATGTAAAGGATGGTCCCCTGGAGAAGGGAATGGCAACCCACTCCACTGTTCTTGGGCTTCCCAGGTGGCTCAAATGGTAAAGAATCTGCCTGCAATGCAGGAGATGCGGGTTTGATCCCTGGGTTGGGAAGATCCCTTGGAGAAGGGAAAGGCTACCCGCTCCAGTATTCTTGCCTGGAGCATCCCATGGACAGAGGAGCCTGGCGGGCTGCAGTCCATGGGGCCACAAAGAGTCGGACACGACTGGACGCCTGAACCACAAAGCAACAGCAAAGGTGATACAGTTTAAAACAAAAACCAAAAAGGAGCCTGTGACTTCTCTGGGAAGGAAGGTGCAGGATCGAGAGAGGAAGAGGCCGGGTGCCTTGGGGACCTCTCAGGCGCTCACGTCCTGCTCGCGACAGCATCCTCTGCCCGAGTGCTGCCCACTCCCTGGGGAGCCTGGTGTCTGCTGCCTGTCTCTGCTCCCCTGCCACCCGACCGGGCTGGTTCAGAGACTTGCGTCTCTGTTGGCCTGCACTGTTCCGCGAGCCTCCTGTCTGGCCTTGTGTTGTTTTCTCTGCCTGCCTGCCTTCCACATGTGGTCTTGGGACAGCGCCTGACTGCCCGTGTTAGCTCCTGTTTCAAAGCCTTGATTGGCTGCCGCGGCTCAAGGGTGAAGGTCAGAGGCGCTGCCCCTGCCTGTCTGGCCTTGGCCTGCCCTCTTGTCTCGCCCTGGGGCTGCTCTCCATCACTCACATCCTCCAGCCCTACGGGCTCATCTTTCTCTTTGAATGTGACACACACACACACACAGACACACACAGACACACACACACACACACACACGCCCTGACATCTGGGGACATGACCTGCATGCCAGGCCCTGGGTGCTTACAGCCTAGATGGTGGGTCCTGCTATTATCCCCGTTTCAGCCAAGGTGCTGGAGGCTCTGGAGTGGCCTGCAGAGGCCCTGAGGTCACGCTCTCACCAAGTTCCCTGACCAGGATTCCAGGCAGGATGGGTCCCTGACCTTGTATGGTGTCCCCTGGCGCCCCCTCCAGCCTCCCTGCCTCTGCTGATGGGCAGGGCTCCCCTTGTGATCATCGAGCCGCAGGCCACACAGAATCCCCTCTCCCGTCCCGGCAGGGTATCTTTGCTGCCACTGCTGTGTCTGGGCAGCGGGCCCCCTTCCGGGAGGGCTGCATTCCAGAGGGCTGCATTCCGGACGCCAGAGGGCACTCAGTCAGGAGGCACTTCGTCCCTCGTGGCCTGGGGAGCATGGAGATCCCATGAAGAATGCTGTGCTCTGCTTCTCTCTCCCCAGCTCCATGACTTTGATGAAGTCATCTCTGTTTTTGCCGCCGATTAGAGACAGAACTCTTAAAACTGACTTACTTGCATGGAGAGACTACATCTTAACATCGCTGCCAAATTAATAAATACTGCATCTGCAAGGCCAGAGGAAAACCGAGCTAAGAGGGTCTTCCTGCATGATTTATGGGAGGCTGAGTCACAGGCTGAGCGCTCGCAACGGCCTGCTTGCGCCGGGTAGGGAGTGCTGGCGCGGCCGTTGGCCACCTCGTCGGGGCCAGTGGTGCTCACGCACCTCCCCGGGCCTCCTGCCTCTCACTTACGCCCTCTGTCGATCTCTGGGGCGGCCTCCCGCCTCTCTCCACTGCTGGCTCTCTTACTGTCTGGGGGCCGGTTGGAGCTTTGAAAGTCAGTGTTATGTGTCCAGACAGAAATGATATTACGAAAACTGGAGGACCGTAGCCGTCCAGGCTCCTCTGTCCATGGGATTGTCCAGGCTCACCTACTGGAATGGGTTGCCATTTCCTCCTTCAGGGGATCTTCCTGACCCAGGGATTCAGTCTGCATTGAATCCTGCATTGCAGGTAGATTCTTTACCAGGGAGCCATCTGGGAGCCAATCGTATTTCTAAGTAATGAAGTCTTAAAAAGCCTACAAATGAACAGGTTCTGTGCCAGCTGTGCTGGGCACCATGAGCGGAGCAGGAATGGGTACCAAGGAGGGGGATAGGCCTTGTTCCCAGGGTGCTGCCTGTTGCTAGAGAGACAGCTCGTGTCCCTGACGGCACAGGTTCAGTGCCCGCGGGGAGAGAAAGGTCCAGAGAGCGGGCGGTGTACACAAGGCACAGCCTCTTCACTGAGAGAAAATCCTAGAACCCCCATATTTGGGGCTGTGTGAGGGCGCTGCAGGGGCAGCAAAGCTGCCCTGGAGGTGAGACAGCCGTGCCTGCTGGGCGAGCGGCCGGAGGCGTCCTCTCCCAGGCCTGTCAGCCCTCCTCCCACAGCCGGGGTACCTTTGCCGTCGAAAGAGCAGCATCGCAGCTCCGCCAGCAGCCCTCAGGGCTCCAGGGCTGCAGCAGGCTCGGCTCTCTGTGTCCTCTGTCCAGGCCTGGTCCGGAAGCACAGCCCCTCTGGGAGTGTTCTCAGCGTGGACAGCAGGAGCCAAGGCCTGGCGGAAGCCCCGGCTGCCTCTTAAAGCTTTCGCCAGCACAGAGGGTAGCCAGGGCCAAGGCCAGCCTCAGCGAGAGGTGTACCCAGCCCTTTCCTGGGGAGCTGTCATGCCCCTCACCGGGCAGCAGCCTGGGGGGGTGGGCTGCTGGGGGAGGCTGGACCCCTGGTGAGATGGGCACAAGGGAGGAGGTGGGGCTGACCCAGCAGGGTGGCGACGAAGTAAGGCACGAGCGCCGTCTCATAGGGAGCAGCGCTGCCGGGACTTGGGGGCCCGTGGGGTGCCTAGGGTCTTGGCGCCAGGGGATGGCAGTGACCTCACTGGGGAAGAGGGCGCCTGAGCGGAGCAGAGCAGGCTGGGCTGGGCTGTGGGGCATCTGACTCCGGGCATGTGGCATTGTGGGCAGAGAGCACAGAGCCCGCCCTGCCCTGTGCTTGGGCACGTGGTTCCAGGAGGCTCCCTGTGGGTCCTTCTGAGTAGCTTCCCTCGCCCACCGTTTCGCTTAGCAGTGGAGAGAACAGAGGTTGAGGAAGTCGCCTCAAGGTCGTCCAGAGCGCGAGGCCGAGCTCGCAGTCGAGTCCCCGTGCTCCCCCCGCCTCCGGCCGTGTCCTCCCCGGACAGGGCCCTCCTGGAGCCCGCCCTCCGGCTCATAGCTAGCGGATAATGACATTTTGTTTTCTGCAGTTTTTCAAGTGAGTTCACACCCATGGTCTGATTGAAAAAGTAATTCGTATTCAGATTAGCGCTCCCCACACGGTCCGCTGGCACGGGCACCGAGCAGGGGACAGAGCAGCAGTGTGTCTGAGATCTCTGATTTACAGCCGCCTGTGCCCAGCGGGCTCTGGGCAGAGGCTGTAAATAAAATTAAAATAAATGGAAACAGTGCACCTATAAACTGTCGCAGGAACCTCCAATTGCCTTTTAGAGGAAACCCCCAATAAAACGGTGTTTGGCAATCCGTCTGAAGGAGAAGGGGCAGTTGATCACGGTGGCAGAGTCAGTAAAGTGAAGGGCGGGCTGCGTTGCTGGGATATTTCAGGTGTGGAGATGAGCAGACCCCCTGAATCGTGCCATTTGGCGTTGGCTGTGCTGGAGCGTCCTGGGTGCGCCCTTGCTAGTGGGGTAAAGTCTAGCGGAGACTGCGGGGTGTGTGGGCATGCCACTCACTGCTCTGTTATCTGTCTGCTTTCCCAAGTCAACCCCTGGGCTGTGATTGTGGATGCTGGTGGGGCTGCTTTTGAGGGAAATGCAGGGAGCGGCCCACCTGCAGACAGGTGCTCCAGGGTGAGTCTGGCACACACACACAAGGAGCTGTGGGCCTTCTGCACAGAAAAATCACTTTGTCTATTTGGAATCTTGCTGCGTTTAGATGAAAAGTGTGTCTCTGTTATAATCTACAAGAAAGGTAAAAAAAAAAAGAGGCTGTCCATTTTAATAAAATACTTTATGAAAAGATTGACTTTAGAGAAGTTGTCTGGTGCTTATTCTGCTGAAATGAAGTGAAGTAAGAGTGAAGTGTTAGGTGCTCAGTCGTGTCCGACTCTGTGACCCCATGGACTGTAGCCCGCGAGGCTCCTCTGTTCATGGGATTCTCCAGGCAAGAACACTGGCCTCTCCCTTTCTCCAGGGGATCTTCCCGACCCAGGGATAGAACCTGGGTCTCCTGCATCGCAGGCGGATTCTTTACCATCTGAGCCGCCGGGGATGCCCGCAGTGGATAACTGCACTGTTAGTCCTTTCTCAAGGGGCAAAGGCCTCCCAGGCGCTCTTCCGTACGCTGCGTCTTTGCTGTTTCTCCAAGGCTCTGCAAAGAATGGGGCAGGAGGGCCAGGTCACACTGAAGGGCGCAGGGCCTGTCTCCTGTTAAGCCGTGCTGGGGTTTCTCTTCCAGAATGAGTTTAAGGGTACATGGAAGCCCAGAAGGGGGAAAACACACGGGTGCTCTGAGCCCTGGCCGGATGGAGAAGGGGCGCCTGAGGCTTGGGCAGGTTTGACGGCGCACAGTCCACCTCGGTTGAGGCCGTGTCAGGCTGCTGTGGACACACACCCATGTCAGTCTCGCTCTGCCTCGGTTTTATGTGTGTGCTAACGAGGCAGAATTTAGAACCCCTGTTTGCTCTGCGTGAAAGCACTTGGAAGTTGCTCTGCCATGTCTGGCTGGCTCTGTGACCCCGTGGACCATACAGGCCATGGATTCTCCAGGCCAGAATACCGGAGTGGGGAGCCGTTGCCTGCTCCGGGGGCCAAGTAAGAGCTCTCGTGTGGCTGTGGTTTTCTTTTGCTGCAACTGCATCTTGTGGGATCTTAATTCCCCACCCAGGGCTGGACCCCAGGGCCCTGCAGTAGAAGCCTGGAACCCTAACCACTGGGCTGCCAGGGAAGTCCCGCCACTTACGTGCCTGTACCTCAGGCGACTGACCTTCTGGAAGCTGGGTTGTTTGGTCTTGAAGGTCTCAGCTCAAGCCCCACAGTAAGCACCCTTGAACTGTAGACAGAGGACTCAGCGTGGGACGGGCGTGGCTGCTGCCAGGCTGCCGTCAGCCTCCTGACGGCCTCTCAAGGTTGGCCGCTGGGAGCCCGCCCAGACTGCCGGCCCCTGCCCCTGGCGGAGCCCACGGTGCATTCCATGCGGGGCCCCGGGCCTGAGCTGCAGGCCCTGAGCCCTCTGGCCTGTCCCGGCCGACTTGGCTCCGGGGGAGATGAGGCTCCGGGAGCAGTTGGGGGAAGGCTGAACCTGCAGGGGAGGGAGGGGCGGGCTGGCTGGCTCAGAACACTTTCTCCAGGACGAGGTGACAGCTGGGCAGAGCAGTCTGAGCTCCTGTAGGTGGTGACCTGGTGGTGCTTCCGAAGAAGCAGGCAGCTCCGGAGCCGAGAGCGGTTTTGTTCCTCTGGACTGAGTGAGGCAGCCGCTTGGGCTCCCGAGGGGAAGGCCTCCCTTCTCTGGGCTGTGCCAGCCCAAGCCTGGTGCTGGGGCCCAGAGGGAGCGATCCAACTGCAGGCCTCTTAGCCTTTTTTTTTAAGTATGTCACAGTCTTTTCATTTTTATAAATTGAAGCATCATTGACCTCCAACATTGTTAGTTCCAGGCACACAACATAGTTATTTAATATTTGCATATATTACAAAGGGCTTCCCCAGTAGTTCAGTTGGTAAAGAATCCGCCCGCAATGCGGGAGATCTGGGTTCGTTCCCTGGGTTTGATCCCTGGGTTGGGAAGGTCCCCTGGAGAAGGAAAAGGCTGCCTACTCCAGTATTCTAGCCTGGAGAATTCCATGGAGTGTGTGGGCCATGTGGTTGCAAAGAGTTGGGTGTGACTGAGCGACTTTCACTTTGCGGACTTTCCATGTAGCTCAGCTGGTGAAGAATCTGCCTGCAGTGCAGGAGGCCCCAGTTTGATACATTATGTTATATTGTAATATATATATATATATGCATATATTGCAAAATGTTATATTAGTATGTGTATTTACGACACGTACATATTACAGAAGGATCACCGAGATGGCAGGGTTATTGCAGTGTTTCTGATCTCGTCCTGTGCTGAACGTTTCATCCCGGTGCCGCATTTATTTTAAAACCACAGGTTCGTATCTCTCGACCTCCATCATCTGTCCCCCTCTTCCTGCCGCCTCCTGTCTGGAAACCAGCTATTAGTTCTCTGTATGAGTGTTTCTGTTTCCTTATGTTTGTTCGTTTGCTTTGTTCATTCGAAATAAGTCTTTGTCTGACCTGTGTCACTCAGCGTAATTCCCTTTGGGTCTGTCCCCGCTGTTGCGAACGGCAAGATGGCGCTCTTTTGCATGGCCGAGCAGTAACCACTGTACGCGCGTGCCCGTCTTCTTTATCCGTTTGTCTGCTGTGGACACTTGGGTTGCCTCCACATCTTGGCTGTTGTAAATGACGCTGCCGTGAACCTGGGTGCACATATCTTTCCAAATCAGCATTTCTGTTTTGTTTGGGAAAATGCCCAGAAGTGGACTCTCTGGGTTGTACGTTAGCTCTGTTTTAGTGCCCTGAGGACCCTTCCCTTTGTGTTCTCGGCGGGTGTGCCCGACTGCACTGCTGCTGCACCACCTGTGCACGAGGGCTCTCCACGTCCTGGCCAGCACTTGCTATTTGTTGTCTTTTTTTTAACACCCACTTTAACAGGTTTCAGGTGATACCTCATCGTGGTTTTGATTTGCATTTCCCTGATCACTGGTGAGAAGGATCTTTTCAAATGCCTGTTGGCCATCTGCACTTTCTCTTTGGAAAAAATGTCTATTCCGTTTTCCTGTCCATTTTGAGTTACTTTTCTATGTTTCATGAGAAAGCAGCAGTTTCGTTCTTTGGCATGTAGTCATGCACTTTTCCCAGCACCATTTATTGAAGAGGCTGTCTTTTCCCTGTTGTAATTCTTGCCTCCTTCATTGCAGTTTCATTGCCCGTATAAGGGTGGGTGTATTTCTGGGTTCTCCTTTCTGTTCTGCTGACCTGAGCTTCTCTCTGTTCCAGGACAGTACGGGTGTGATTGCTGTAGCTGTGCAGTATAGTTTAAAATCAGGGTGTGATGCCTCCAGCTTTGTTCTTCTTTCTCCACGTTGTTTTGGTTGTTGGTGGTCTTTTGTATTTCTATACAAACGTAAAAATTATTTATTATAGTTCTGTGCAAAATGCCATTGGTACTTTGGTAGGGATTGCATTGAATCATGGACTTTGTGAATATGGTCATTTTAATTACACTGATTTTTCCAATCTATGAGCACTTATATCTTTCCATTTTGTACGCGCGTGCCCGTCTTCTTTATCCGTTTGTCTGCTGTGGACACTTGGGTTGCCTCCACATCTTGGCTGTTGTAAATGACGCTGCCGTGAACCTGGGTGCACATATCTTTCCAAATCAGCATTTCTGTTTTGTTTGGGAAAATGCCCAGAAGTGGACTCTCTGGGTTGTACGTTAGCTCTGTTCTAGTGCCCTGAGGACCCTTCCCTTTGTGTTCTCGGCGGGTGTGCCCGACTGCACTGCTGCTGCACCACCTGTGCACGAGGGCTCTCCACGTCCTGGCCAGCACTTGCTATTTGTTGTCTTTTTTTTAACACCCACTTTAACAGGTTTCAGGTGATACCTCATCGTGGTTTTGATTTGCATTTCCCTGATCACTGGTGAGAAGGATCTTTTCAAATGCCTGTTGGCCATCTGCACTTTCTCTTTGGAAAAAATGTCTATTCCGTTTTCCTGTCCATTTTGAGTTACTTTTCTATGTTTCATGAGAAAGCAGCAGTTTCGTTCTTTGGCATGTAGTCATGCACTTTTCCCAGCACCATTTATTGAAGAGGCTGTCTTTTCCCTGTTGTAATTCTTGCCTCCTTCATTGCAGTTTCATTGCCCGTATAAGGGTGGGTGTATTTCTGGGTTCTCCTTTCTGTTCTGCTGACCTGAGCTTCTCTCTGTTCCAGTACAGTATGGGTGTGATTGCTGTAGCTGTGCAGTATAGTTTAAAATCAGGGTGTGATGCCTCCAGCTTTGTTCTTCTTTCTCCACGTTGTTTTGGTTGTTGGTGGTCTTTTGTATTTCTATACAAACGTAAAAATTATTTATTATAGTTCTGTGCAAAATGCCATTGGTACTTTGGTAGGGATTGCATTGAATCATGGACTTTGTGAATATGGTCATTTTAATTACACTGATTTTTCCAATCTATGAGCACTTATATCTTTCCATTTGTTTGTGTTGTCAATTTATTTGACCAGTATATTGTAGTTCTTCAAGTACAGGACCTTTTTTTTTTTTACCTCCTTGGTTAGCTTTATGTCTGAGAATGTTTTTTTTTTTTTGGATGCAGTTCTAAATGGGACTGTTTCCCTTAATCTCTCTTTCTTACAATTTCTTGCTAGTGTATAAAACTACAACAGATATCTGCATATTTATTTTGTGTCCTGCAACTTAACTGGATTCATTTATTAGTTCTAAGGGTGTTTTGATAGCATCTTTAGGGCCTTCTAGGTAGTGTCATGCCATGGACAGATAGTGATAGTTCTGCTTCTTCCTTTCCTGTTTGGATTCCTTTCCTTGTATTACTTTTCTTGTCTTGTTGCTGTGGCTAGAAGTTTCAATGCTATGTTGAATGAAAGTGGCAAGACTGGACGTCCTGGTCTTATTTCTCGCCTTAGAGGAAATGCTTTCACCTTTTCGTCACTAACTGTGACGCTTGGCTGCAGGTTTTCATGTATGGCTTGTATTATGTTGAGGTATGTTCGCTTTATACCCACCTTGTTGAGTTTTTGTATTATAAGGGGTTGTTGAAGTTTTTCCAAAAGCTTTTCCTATTGAGATGATCATATGGTTTTTATTTTTCAATTTGTTAATGTGGTATATCACGTTGATTTGC
Organism: Madoqua kirkii; assembly: GCA_006408675.1. Classification (NCBI taxonomy): domain Eukaryota; kingdom Metazoa; phylum Chordata; class Mammalia; order Artiodactyla; family Bovidae; genus Madoqua; species Madoqua kirkii. The sequence continues at coordinate 28,870 of SJYC01015166.1, forward strand.
AGATATTGGACCATCCTTGTATTTCTGGGCTGAATCTCGCTTGATCATGTTTGTGATCCCTTTAATATGTTGTTGAATTTGGTTGGCTAGTATTTTGTTGAGTTTTGCATCTGTGTTCACCAGTGATATTAGCGTGGAATTTTCTTTTCTTTCTTCCTTGCTTCCTTTCTATTTTTGTGATGTCTCTGCCTCTGCTTTTGGTAACAGAGTGATATTGGCTTCCTGAAAGAAGTTCAGAAGCATTTCTTCTTGGATTTTATGGAATAGTTTGCAAACGGTTAGTGTGGACTTCCCTGGTGGCTCAGTGGTAAGGAATCTGCCTGCAACGCAGGAGACCCGGGTTTGATCTTGGATCAGAAAGATCCCTTGGAGAAGGGAATGGCTACCCACTCCAGTATTTCTTGCCTGGAGAATTCCACGGACAGAGGAGCCAGGTGGGCTGCGTGGAGTCAAAGAGTGGGACATGACTGAGCGACTAACTTTTTTCATTTCACTAACTCTTCTCTAAACGTTAGAATCCACCTGTGCAGCATTCTGTTCCCGGGCTCTGCTTCCCGGGAGTGTTATGGTTATTGATTCGGTTTCACTCTGGCAGTCTGTCTGCTCACTGTTTGTTTCGCCGTCAGTCAGTCCTGGGGAGTGTGCCTTTCTTGGAATCTTAATTTCTTGCTAGTGTATAAAACACAACAGATATCTGCATATTTATTTTGTGTCCTGCAACTTAACTGGATTCATTTATTAGTTCTAAGGGTGTTTTGATAGCATCTTTAGGGCCTTCTAGGTAGTGTCATGCCATGGACAGATAGTGATAGTTCTGCTTCTTCCTTTCCTGTTTGGATTCCTTTCCTTGTATTACTTTTCTTGTCTTGTTGCTGTGGCTAGAAGTTTCAATGCTATGTTGAATGAAAGTGGCAAGACTGGACGTCCTGGTCTTATTTCTCGCCTTAGAGGAAATGCTTTCACCTTTTCGTCACTAACTGTGACGCTTGGCTGCAGGTTTTCATGTATGGCTTGTATTATGTTGAGGTATGTTCGCTTTATACCCACCTTGTTGAGTTTTTGTATTATAAGGGGTTGTTGAAGTTTTTCCAAAAGCTTTTCCTATTGAGATGATCATATGGTTTTTATTTTTCAATTTGTTAATGTGGTATATCACGTTGATTTGCAGATATTGGACCATCCTTGTATTTCTGGGCTGAATCTCGCTTGATCATGTTTGTGATCCCTTTAATATGTTGTTGAATTTGGTTGGCTAGTATTTTGTTGAGTTTTGCATCTGTGTTCACCAGTGATATTAGCGTGGAATTTTCTTTTCTTTCTTCCTTGCTTCCTTTCTATTTTTGTGATGTCTCTGCCTCTGCTTTTGGTAACAGAGTGATATTGGCTTCCTGAAAGAAGTTCAGAAGCATTTCTTCTTGGATTTTATGGAATAGTTTGCAAACGGTTAGTGTGGACTTCCCTGGTGGCTCAGTGGTAAGGAATCTGCCTGCAACGCAGGAGACCCGGGTTTGATCTTGGATCAGAAAGATCCCTTGGAGAAGGGAATGGCTACCCACTCCAGTATTTCTTGCCTGGAGAATTCCACGGACAGAGGAGCCAGGTGGGCTGCGTGGAGTCAAAGAGTGGGACATGACTGAGCGACTAACTTTTTTCATTTCACTAACTCTTCTCTAAACGTTAGAATCCACCTGTGCAGCATTCTGTTCCGGGCTCTGCTTCCCGGGAGTGTTATGGTTATTGATTCGGTTTCACTCTGGCAGTCTGTCTGCTCACTGTTTGTTTCGCCGTCAGTCAGTCCTGGGGAGTGTGCCTTTCTTGGAATCTGTCTGTTTCTTCTGGGTCGCCCGTTTTATAGCCACTCGACTGTTCACAGTGGTCTCTGTGGCCCTCTTGTTTCTGTGGTGTCGGGTGTAACCTCTCTTTCCTTGCTGACTTTATCTGGGCCCTCTTTCTCTTTGTTTTTCCTGGATGAGTCTGGCTAAAGCTTTACCAATTTCATTTTCTCGAGGAACCGGCTCTTTAGCTCCGCTGATCTTATTTTGGTTGCGCTGTGCAGGTTAAGATCTCAGTTCCCCACTGGGGGATGGAACTCAGGTCGCAGTGGTGAAAGCGCCAAACCTTAACCACGAGACCCCCAGGGAACCCCCTCACCGATCTCCTCTGTTGGGTTTTAGTTTCTTATTTATTTCTGCTGCGGTCTTTATTATTGTTTCTCTTCTGCTACTCACTTAACGGGTTTGTGTGTAGGAACACTTTGCGAGCTGACCGGCAGCGCAGATGATCGTCCGTGTGCCTAGGGTGGTGTCTGGACAGCTTTGTTGGTGCACTGAGCAGTGGGTGTGTTGTCTGGATGACGTGGGCGCTGAGCGTGGTGTGCAGGGCACAAGCTTGTGAGAAGATGGAGGGGGCGAGGACAGGGGGGTTGGGGTCAGGGTCACTGGGCCCGCGGGGTCCCAGTCCTGTCTGAGCGTCTGTCGGGCCCCGGGGATGCCGTGTGTGCCTGGAGCACTCGGTGGGTGGTGCGTCTCACCTCGCCTCTTCAGTGCGGTGTCTCTGGGCTTTGCGACGTCCCCCTCTTCATCCTAGCTCTGCAGCGTGAGCAAGGCCTTGTCCTCCCCAGACTTCACGCTCTTATTGGTGAGATGGTCCGAGGGGTGTGGTGGCTCAGGGCACAGGCGCTGGGCCGGTCTTGCTGGGGCGGCGGTTGGGGGGAGGGCAGTAAAGATCACCGGCTTCTCTGCGCCTCTGTGCCCACCTCTGTCGGGTGGGCGTAATGACCCCTGCCTCCTCGGCTGGTTCTGAGCGTTGGTGCTCCTGCACGCAGCACCTCTCGGGATGGTTCCTGCACAGAGGAGCGCTCGGCCGCTGTTCGCTGTCATTGTTGCCATTATGTGCGTTTTTATAGCAGTAGTGACGACTACTTTGCAGAGACGAAGGCGGCAGTGGGTAGGAAGTGACTGGCACAGATGGCACTCTGTGAGCCGTCCGTCCTGGGACGCCACGTGGTCGCCAGCCCTCTGTTGCGCTGTACGACTGTCTCACGTGCTAACCGTGTCCTGTCATCGAGCGGCTGAAAGGCGTCCCCTTGTCATCTCTGCACAGAGAGTGTGGTGGCTGCAGCCGTGCTGGGAGGCGGGCTGGGGCTGGGGGCCCTTCGTTCTGTGGGTGACTCCTAGAGCCTTCTGGAAAGCTCTCTGTGGGGGGCCGTATCATCACCATTTGTTTTGAGTGTAAGAGGGTTACTGTTAATGGGTAAAGATTGGCACACAGGGTGTGAACTGGGCCACCTGGCATGCCTGGCACCCTGGTTCTCTGGGCTGAAGCTGGGTCCAGCCTCCTTGGTAATAAAGGAGGGAAGTTGCATCTTGTTCTGAGCTGATTTGCCCGTGGGAACAAGTCCTCTGCAGGAAGCAGCTCCATTCGGCTCCCTGGGTCCCCTGGACGGCCCCTGCGTGTCAGCAGGGATGGCACGCTGCCCCCATTCGTCACACAGAGGCGTGCCTGCAGCTTGCCATGCACGGTGAGCGTTTGGGGAGGCGTGCAGCAACCCCGGCCAGGCGCCCGTGGGCCGTCCAGTCCTGACGGGGCTGCGCAGCCTGCCCCGCGCGGTGAGCGTTTGGGGAGGCGTGCAGCAACCCCGGCCAGGCGCCCGTGGGCCGTCCAGTCCTGACGGGGCTGCGCAGCCTGCCTCTGGCCGCCGCAGGGCTGCAGGCCTGGTGGGGCGACGGGCCTCGTGTGCGCTGCACGTGGAGGCGCTTGGTGCCCTGAATCCCAGGCTGTGGCCTGGGAGGCCCCATGAGCTGCTGTTGAGAAAGGAACCCCCAGCGGTGTGCTCCGCCTCCATTTCCCTCCCTACTTGTGAGAAGTTCATCAGCTTAGTTGCGAGGCTTCTGGGCAGCCCCGTCTCCCTCTTGATTCTCCAATGTTGAGCATTCCGTATACACCTCCCTGTGTGTGGGGGGCAGCCCCAGTCATGAAGCTGAGGACTGAGCCTGGTGATGAACAGCCATACCACATCGTCAGGGTGGGCTGCGCCAAGACAGGAGCGGGGAGGTGGGATGGACGCAGGGGGCTTGGGGTTGGCGGAGCTTGTGGGGTCAAGGGTGGGCTGTCCAGGAGCCCAGCACAGCTGCAGAGGAGGGGGCAGGGCCACAGCTGGGGCGGTCCTGGACAGGGCTGCTGGGCTCAGGTTCTACCCAGGCCTCTGTGGGGTCTGTGTCTGTCACCCTCCCTGGTCGCAGACGTGATGAAGCCACCGCCCGCCCCTGTCAGCGCCGTGGGGGTTGATGCCCCAATGAGGCAGGGCTGAGGTCTGAGTGATGCCACGGGCTCGTCGCCCCAGTGGGCCTCCTGAGTGCAGAGCAGGAGAGGGGCTGGCGTGGCAGGCCCTGGACTGTCCCGAGGGCGCGGTGTCCTCTCTTGGAGAGGAGGTGTGGGGCAGGTGGTCTCAGAGGTCTCCCCTGGTGTCAGATGGCGGTCCCCAGGGGCTTCCGCTCTGGAGCCGTCAGGCAGCAGGGCCCTGTGTAGGCCTGGCGCCCGGGCCCCCGCGTCCCCGTCTGGGGCTCCCGCCTCCCCTCCAGGAGGCTCTTGGTGCCATCAGAGTGCCCTGCTGGCTCAAGCTTCAGTTAGCTCATCAGTGGCAGGAAGAGCCTGGGCTTCCCAGGTGGCACTGTGGTAAAGAACCCGCCTGCCTCTGCAGGAGACACTAGAGACGTGGGTTCAATGCCTGGGTCAGGAAGATCTCCTGGAGGAGGGCGTGGCCATCCCCTCCAGTGTTCTTGCTCGGAGAATCCCATGGACAGAGGAGGCTGGGGACCCCCAGTCCATAAGTTTGTGCAGAGTGGGACGCGACTGAAGCCGCTGTGCCTGCGTGCACGGAGGGCCTAAACTGAGGTGTCAGGATTTGTAGGGAATCGTGCTGAGAGAGGCCCCCCTCTGTCCTCTGAGCTGCTCAGGGCCGTCTCTATATCTGCCTCGGATGGGAGGGCGTCTGTGCTCAGGTGCCCGACGCCGTTTCCAGCCCCCTCTACGTGGGTTCTGACTACGCCTTTTGTTCCATTGAGAAGATTAAAGGCAGTATTTGGTTGAAAAAATTTTAATGAAGCACCTAACAGGGCTATTACTCATTTTTGAAACGTGTTGCTGGGGTTACCATAGTAATTTTAAACCTTTTATTAAATATTTTCCCTTCTTGCCCGATGTCAGCGTCTTGCTCCGCGCTGATGGGGGAGCTGCAGCCCCGCGGACCTGGCGCTGGGGAAGAATTGTCTAGCCCGTGGAGTTAAATCATTCAGGGAATTTATGTTATAGGAATATAAAGCTTATAAATCTAGTTTATCATATCTATCATTTAATTGTTCATGCAAGCTAGCTCTTCATGTAGCGATTTACAGTAATCTCAGTGAAATAACAGTTTTGTGTCACAAAATGAATAATGCATGCAAAGAAATTGTTGTGCTCCTTAAAATCATTATGCTCAAAATATTAGGCCCTCTGATTTGAAAGTGATAGAATGATGATCGTGTGTTAGTTGCAAGCTGGGGGCCTCAGAGTGTGGCTCAGGCGCGCGCCCGGGACGGGCCGTTTCCAGGAAGACCTGCCGCTCCCGCGGTCACACTGCAGCCAGCAGCCGCCGGGGAGTGGCCGAGTCATGGCCACGGGCTCCGGGAGGTGGAGCGGCCGGGGCGCCGCTTCAGAGGGAGGAAGCTCTGTTTGAAAGATAAGATGCTCTTCAGACACCCGTCTGTCGGGGGCGAGGCATCCACGGGCTCGTCGCCCCAGTGGGCCTCCTGAGTGCAGAGCAGGAGAGGGGCTGGCGTGGCAGGCCCTGGACTGTCCCGAGGGCGCGGTGTCCTCTCTTGGAGAGGAGGTTTGGGGCAGGTGGTCTCAGAGGTCTCCCCTGGTGTCAGATGGCGGTCCCCAGGGGCTTCCGCTCTGGAGCCGTCAGGCAGCAGGGCCCTGTGTAGGCCTGGCGCCCGGGCCCCCGCGTCCCCGTCTGGGGCTCCCGCCTCCCCTCCAGGAGGCTCTTGGTGCCATCAGAGTGCCCTGCTGGCTCAAGCTTCAGTTAGCTCATCAGTGGCAGGAAGAGCCTGGGCTTCCCAGGTGGCACTGTGGTAAAGAACCCGCCTGCCTCTGCAGGAGACACTAGAGACGTGGGTTCAATGCCTGGGTCAGGAAGATCTCCTGGAGGAGGGCGTGGCCATCCCCTCCAGTGTTCTTGCTCGGAGAATCCCATGGACAGAGGAGGCTGGGGACCCCCAGTCCATAAGTTTGTGCAGAGTGGGACGCGACTGAAGCCGCTGTGCCTGCGTGCACGGAGGGCCTAAACTGAGGTGTCAGGATTTGTAGGGAATCGTGCTGAGAGAGGCCCCCCTCTGTCCTCTGAGCTGCTCAGGGCCGTCTCTATATCTGCCTCGGATGGGAGGGCGTCTGTGCTCAGGTGCCCGACGCGTTTCCAGCCCCCTCTACGTGGGTTCTGACTACGCCTTTTGTTCCATTGAGAAGATTAAAGGCAGTATTTGGTTGAAAAAATTTTAATGAAGCACCTAACAGGGCTATTACTCATTTTTGAAACGTGTTGCTGGGGTTACCATAGTAATTTTAAACCTTTTATTAAATATTTTCCCTTCTTGCCCGATGTCAGCGTCTTGCTCCGCGCTGATGGGGGAGCTGCAGCCCCGCGGACCTGGCGCTGGGGAAGAATTGTCTAGCCCGTGGAGTTAAATCATTCAGGGAATTTATGTTATAGGAATATAAAGCTTATAAATCTAGTTTATCATATCTATCATTTAATTGTTCATGCAAGCTAGCTCTTCATGTAGCGATTTACAGTAATCTCAGTGAAATAACAGTTTTGTGTCACAAAATGAATAATGCATGCAAAGAAATTGTTGTGCTCCTTAAAATCATTATGCTCAAAATATTAGGCCCTCTGATTTGAAAGTGATAGAATGATGATCGTGTGTTAGTTGCAAGCTGGGGGCCTCAGAGTGTGGCTCAGGCGCGCGCCCGGGACGGGCCGTTTCCAGGAAGACCTGCCGCTCCCGCGGTCACACTGCAGCCAGCAGCCGCCGGGGAGTGGCCGAGTCATGGCCACGGGCTCCGGGAGGTGGAGCGGCCGGGGCGCCGCTTCAGAGGGAGGAAGCTCTGTTTGAAAGATAAGATGCTCTTCAGACACCCGTCTGTCGGGGGCGAGGCAGACGGATCCTGCCTCTGGGTCTTGTTGCCAGGCAGACTCGCAGAGTGCGCCCCGAGCAGTCAGGGAGTGAGTGTGCCCAGGGCTTCTCCCTCCTGCCACACGTGTGTGTCAGCAGCAGGCGGGCACCCCGGTGTGGGCGCCGCCGTCGCCCCAGTCGTGAGGTGAGCCAGGGCAGCTGCCGCAGGCTGTGCAGCACGTCTCCACCTGCGTGTCCCTCGAGGAGACGTGGTCTCCTGCCCGAGCCTTGGGCCGGTGAGCAGACACAGCGCGTGGGCGCTGAGGTCGGAGGAGGCAGTTCTTGGGGCCTGGGAGCTTGGGGGGACGGCTCCTCGCTGGAAGGGGGAGGGCTCCGCTGCCCAGGAGACGCACGCGGGTCTCCACTCTGGGACTGGGATCCATCGCAGGCAGCAGGGCCGTGCCACCGTCCCTCACACTTTGACACAGGCGTGTCAGGAAACCTTTCAGATGTACACAGAGGCCGAGAGGGCAGGGCTGTGCGGCCAGCTTGCCATGTTCCAGACCCCGCGGTCATCACGGCTCAGCTGGACCGGCCTCTTCTCTTCCCCCCGGCTGCAGTATTTCAGAGCAGATCCCAGACGTCATGTCGTCTCACCTCTCCGCGCTTCAGGGTGCGTTCCAAGAGGAAAAGCCCTCCTGCTGATCTAAGCTCTGTGCTGGTGGAGAGGCCCAGGCAGGTGTCACCCCCTGCTGACCCGGAGCCTGTCTGTCCCAGGGCTGCCTCTCGGGGGCCTCAGGCCTCCTTGGGAGCTGGTGACCCCGAAGGCCAGCTGGGCAGACGGCCTTGCAGCTTAGATAGCGGAGCTGCAGAGGCCCCGCTCAGCGTGGCGGGCCCTGGCCTGGGGTGGGCTGACCTGAGGCTTGCTTCATTTTGTGGCTCTAGGTTTGGTTTCCGCGTGGAGGAGGATGGTAGATGTTCCGGGAGGCAGCGTGACTGGCGGGCACGTCCTCTGCAGGAGCGGAATCAGGGCACTTGCCCGGGAGGAGTGTCAGCCCCTCAGGCGTGAAAATCCACCAAAGCCTGCAGGAGGCCCGTCTAACAGGCCGCGGTGTTAGCTGGCTTTGGTCGACAGGATCTGTCCCTTCCCCCACATCTGCTTTTCAGAGGTGTTCCTGTGCACTGGGGATTACCGGTGGAGGGCACCATGCCCCGCCGTCCCGACGCCCCTCTCCTCCCACGCCCCTCCCGTTTTGCAGACCGCAGGGAGCTGCGGTGGTTGCAGGTGTTCAGAGGCCTGAGCTGTGTTTCGTGGGTTTGCCAGTGGCGTCCATGTTCGTCGTTCCCAGTAGGGCTGGGCTTTGGAGTCCTTCACACAAAACGCACAGATGACCCTGCTCCCAGGGTGAACAGGCTCGCTGGTGCCCTGTGTTTCCAGAAGCAGCTCCCCTCGCTCCAGGAAGGGGAGATGGGGCTTGAAATGAAAAAGCATTCTGTTCCAAAGGGACGTTTCTATAAAACATCAATACATCTGTGAGGGCCTCTTCTGATGCCTCCTCAGGAAGTGTGAAAACTAGTAGAGCGTGGAGAGGGTCTCTGGTGCACACCCATGGGGGGACCCCAGACCTCTGCATGGTGGCCGTCCTTCCCGGGAGACTGTCACCCACTGGGGGACCCCAGACCTCTGCATGGTGGCCATCCTTCCCGGGAGACTGTCACCCACGGGGGGACCCCAGACCTCTGCATGGTGGCCGTCCTTCCCGGGAGACTGTCACACACTGGGGGACCCCAGGCCTCTGCCCGCCGTGGCCGTCCTTCCCGAGAGACTGTCACCCATGGGGGGACCCTAGACCTCTGCATGGTGGCCCTCCTTCCCGGGAGACTGTCACCCATGGGGGGACCCCAGGCCTCTGCCCACGGTGGCCATCCTTCCTGGGAGACTGTCACCCACGGGCGGACCCCAGACTTCTGCCCGCCGTGGTCATCCTTCCCGAGACTGTCACCCATAGGGGACCCCTGGCCTCTGCCCGTGGTGGCCATCCTTCCCGGGAGACTGTCACCCCCTAGGGGACCCCAGACCTCTGCCTGTGGTTGCTGTCCGTCCCGGTGACTGTCGTGTCTTAGAACGAGGGGATGGGAAGCTCATCCTGGCCGTGGGCCTGCTCTAAGTTACCAGTCAGTGGTTTCGCAGTGGGAGGCTTTGATTGTCAAGGAGAGGGTGGGATGATTCGCGAGAATAGCGCTGAAGCACACACGTCGCCATGCGTAAAGCAGACCACCAGTGGGAGCTGGACGTGTGGCGTGGGAACCTGAAGCCCGCACTCCGTCACAGCCTCGGGGGACGCCATGGGGAGGGGTCAGAGGGAGGGGACGCCTGGATGCCTGTGGCCGGCTCACGTTGATGTGTGCCAGAGGCCATCACAATATTGTAATTATCCTTCCGTTAAAAGTAATGAATTTGAAAAAGAGAGACAAGCATTTCCTTCGCATTCTGTTCTGAATGTTTCCCTCCGCCCGCACCCCAGGGTGGTGGGGTTCCGAGGACGCCAGCGGGGCTCATGGGCTGCTGGCCCGGGCAGCACATCTCACGGCGGGAGCTTTCATTGGGGGACCCAGGGCAACAGGGAATCTCCGTCACAGCCTCGGGGGACGCCATGGGGAGGGGTCAGAGGGAGGGGACGCCTGGATGCCTGTGGCCGGCTCACGTTGATGTGTGCCAGAGGCCATCACAATATTGTAATTATCCTTCCGTTAAAAGTAATGAATTTGAAAAAGAGAGACAAGCATTTCCTTCGCATTCTGTTCTGAATGTTTCCCTCCGCCCGCACCCCAGGGTGGTGGGGTTCCGAGGACGCCAGCGGGGCTCATGGGCTGCTGGCCCGGGCAGCACATCTCACGGCGGGAGCTTTCATTGGGGGACCCAGGGCAACAGGGAAGGGGGCCCGCCTCGGGACGGCTGTGAGTGCGGACCGCCTGGAGTTCACTGCGGGCCCACGCATGGTCTATGGCTACCCCCAGGGAGCTTTCAAGCAGGTGGTATGTGAATTTTCCGTGCTTCCTCGCCAATGCAGCCCTGGCCTGGCCCTGCCTTCAGAGCAGGCCGGGCAGGGGGGAGGGCGCGTGGGGAGAGGGGTCCTGGGAGCCCCTGGCGGACCCCTGAGCTGCCCCCTCCCCATCTGCGACTCAGGCTGATGGCGTCGGGCCGAGTCAGGTGCAGCCGCCCCACGCCTCTGCCTGGGCGGCGGGGCCTCGGGTGGGCCCCCCGGAAGCTGTGATGACGTCATGTGTGGTGACGTTCACGCGGATGCTGTGCCTGTGCCCTACTGTTTTATTGCGTCGGGCCGAGTCAGGTGCAGCCGCCCCACGCCTCCGCCTGGGCGGCGGGGCCTCCCGTGGGCCCCCCGGAAGCTGTGATGACGTCATGTGTGGTGACGTTCACGCGGATGCCGTGCGCTACTGTTGCATTGCGTCCTGCTTCCGCTGCAAAGTCGTAACTGTTGTTCCCGTTCTGACTGCATTATGACGTGTTTCTCTAAGTGGTCTCACGTACACTGCGGGCTGCAGGGCTGAGCAGTCCGTGTTCCGCTCTGTCGCCTCTTTCCGAGTGGGTCTCCACCCACCGTAAGGGGGGCACGCCACCTCCTCCCCAGACAGTAGAGCTTCACAAGGCTCTTCTTGCACTCCAACAGCCTCTCATGGTCGGGGGAGCCTCAGGGGGGCCCTTCACAGTACGCCCCCTCCCCTGCTCTGCTGGACACATGCCTCGACCTCAGTTTCAAGGAGAGCAGGAGTGGGCGCTCTCCGGAGGCGGTTGTGGGTGTGATTCATCTAAGGTTGTAGGCAAGGGACCCACCTGTTCCAGCAGCGGAGGGTTCTTCCAGCAGCACACGGTGGGCTGGCTCTCCCCCAGGTCTGGCTCTGGCCGCCACAGTGCGGCTCCGTCCTCCTGGCAGGTGGTTCTCCGGGTCCAGGTGGTTCTCTGGATCCAGGTGGGCTCCATCCTCCTGGCAGGTGGTTCTCCGGGTCCAGGCGGTTCTCTGGGTCCAGGTGGTTCTCTGGGTCCAGGTGGGCTCTGTCCTCCTGGCAGGTGGTTCTCTGGGTCCAGGTGGGCTCTGTCCTCCTGGCAGGTGGTTTTCCGGGTCCAGGTGGTTCTCTGGATCCAGGTGGGCTCCATCCGCCTGGCATGTGGTTCTCCGGGTCCAAGTGGGCTCCAGCTCGCAGGTAGGCTCCAGATCCAGGTGGGCTCCGGCTCGCAGGTGGTTCTCCAGATCCAGATGGGCTCCATCCTCCTGGCAGGTGGTTCTCCGGGTCCAGGTGGTTCTCTGGATCCAGGTGGGCTCCATCCTCCTGGCAGGTGGTTCTCCGGGTCCAGGTGGTTCTCTGGGTCCAGGTGGGCTTTGTCCTCCTGGCAGGTGGTTCTCCGGGTCCAGGTGGTTCTCTGGGTCCAGGTGGGCTTTGTCCTCCTGGCAGGTGGTTCTCCGGGTCCAGGTGGTTCTCTGGGTCCAGGTGGGCTTTGTCCTCCTGGCAGGTGGTTCTCCGGGTCCAGGTGGTTCTCTGGGTCCAGGTGGGCTTTGTCCTCCTGGCAGGTGGTTCTCCGGGTCCAGGTGGTTCTCTGGGTCCAGGGGGGCTTTGTCCTCCTGGCAGGTGGTTCTCCGGGTCCAGGTGGTTCTCCGGATCCAAGTGGGCTCTGTCCTCCTGGCAGGTGAACTCTGGCTTGCAGGTGGTCTCCGGCTCGCAGGTGGGCTCCAGATTCAGGTGGGGTCTGGCTTGCAGGTGCCTCTGTCATGGCTCTGCCGTCGGTGACTGCTGGGCCCTTCACCAGGCTGACTTCCCCGCTGGGCCCGGGTCTGCGGGTCAGCCTTCCTCAGGAATTCTGGGCTGACCCCGGAGGCAGTGGGCCCATCTCCACCCTCCCTGGGGCCCGGTCCGGTCCCGTTCCCCACTGGAATGGCCACCACGTGCTATCAGCGCCCCCTACCTGCTGTTGAGGGAGCTGCAGCCTCTGTTCTCTCTACTAGAGAACGGGTCTCCTGTCCCAGTGCTGCCTGCCGCCGCCCGCTGCCTCTCACATCCCAGCAGGAGAGGCTGGGCGGTGGGGTGGCCAGCGGGGCGGCCAGGCCTGGGGGCTGCGGTACCCGACTCGCTGACTGTCTCTGCCTCACTCAAAGAGAAGGACAGGACGGCTCCCGGAGCCCTTGGGGCTGTCACTTCCTCCTGAAAGGCCGAAAGGACACAGGGAGGGGCCGAGCAGACGCGGTCGGCCTGCCCCGTGAGCCCTGCTGGGCCGCTCCCCCTGTTGGGACGTTGGTGCTCCCTCGGTGTGGGGTGGCGGCGGGTTGCAGAACTCGCCCCTGCGTCTTCCTTTCTGCCATCCCTATTGCTCACGCGTGCCGCCAGGTGACTCTGGCTGAGCGCAAGTGAGTGGCAGCTGCTGATGCTGCCTCTCTCGGGAGCGCCTGGAGGGAGTTAGGCGGCCCGGGAACAGCTGCACTCTCCTTCCCGTGTTTGCGTCCACACAGCTGTTTTGCACGCCTGCTGTGTGGCGGGCCTTGTGCATGGGGGGCAGGGTCTGCCTCCTGCCACGCGTGTGGACGGGGTGGGGGTGAGCTCGGGGCTGAGGACCCTGTGGGGGCTCCTTCCCGCCCTCCTGGGTTAGGGTTAAGGGTGCATGTGCTGCCAGGGCGCTGTGGGGCTCCCTCCCGCCCTCCTGGGTTAAGGTTAGGGGTGCGTGTGCTGCCAGGGCACTGTGGGGCTCCCTCCCGCCCTCCTGGGTTAAGGGTAGGGGTGCATGTGCTGCCAGGGCTGGGCCAACCAGCGCAGGGGGGAGTGCTGCTGAGTGTTTTGCAGTTGTGGGCTTGCTGTGTCAGGGCTAATGGCAGCATGGTGACCGTGTGTGTGTGTGTGTGTGTGTGTGTGTGTGTGTGCGCGCGCGCACGCGCGCATGCACATGTGTGAAGTTCACAATAGGAATACAGTTTGCAGAGCCCTTCTAGGGAGGGGTAAAACTAGACCCAAGATTTTGAGAAATAACCATTGTCCCTGGTGGCTCAGCTGGTAAAGAATCCACCTGCCGTGCAGGAGACCTGGGTTTGATCCCTGGGTTGGGAAGATGCCCTGGAGGAGGGAAAGGCTAACTCCCTCCAGTATCTGGCCTGGAGAATCCATGGACTGTGTAGTCCACGGGATCACAGAGGCAGACACGGCTGAGCGACTTTGACTTTCACTTTCATTCAAAGAAATGTACTTGTCACACTCACTAGGTGTGATAGAAAGGTGAGGACATGGAGAAACCCGAGCCCTGTATTACACCCTGAGGGGGGTGTAAAACGAGGCGGCCGCGCTGGGGGTCTGACAGTTCCTCAGACAGTCTACCTTAGAGCTGCGCTTAGAGGAGTGTACATTGTCTCCACACGAACGCTTACATGTGGGCAGCCGTGGCGGCGCTATTTATAACCGCCCGCAGAGTGAAGACAACCCAGCTGCCCATCGGGTGGCGAATGGATGAATGGGACGTGGTCTGTCTGTGCAACGGAAGAGCGTTCTGCCGTAAAAAGGAGGGAAGTTCTGACACCGGCTCCTGTGTGGATGAACCCTGAAAACGTTCCGCTCAGTGCAAGATGCCTGTCATGAAAGGCACAGTGATGTGAGGTGTCCAGGACAGGGAGGCCCATAGAGACGGAGGCAGGGAGCTGCCTGCCAGGGGCTGCGTAGGGCCGTGGGGAGGGCCCGCTGCTGGGTCTGGGGTCTGCTCGCGGGTGGGGCGATGAAATGCTCTGGAACTAGATGGTGGCGACTGACGGCCGCCCGATTCTGGGAGTGTGCTAAATCCCACTGACGTGTGTGCATTAAATTTCATGCTATGTCAATTATATCTCAGTAAAAAAACTCCCAAACCTTGACGTATCTGTTGGTGTCTGCTGTGGCCTGTGAGGGGATGCAGAGGGGCTCTGCCCTCAGGGGGTGATGGTCTGTTGGGGTGAGAAGGAGCACGAGCCCGTCAGGAGGTGCCCGCTGACTGGGCCACGGTTCCGTCTTGCTGGTTTGAGCCTGGGGGTGGGCACGGTGTCACTCTAGGGGTTACAGAGCCCCCTTCTTCCAGGGTGAGGGCTTGTGGGCGCTCGCCTGGCAGGAGCTCCCTGGCTGGTTGAAGGCTGCCCTGCTCCAGATTGCATGAAGTCTGAGTTCTTGGTTCTGCCTGTTGGCGCCCTGGGGGGCTTGTCCTCAGTCTGGCTCGCCGAGGCCCCTGCACATGCCCAGACCTGCCTGCCTTGCTCCTTGCTGGGCGCCCGTGAACTCTGATGGCCACTATCCTCCTGACCCCAGACTCCCAGCCAGGCCCGCGTCAGCTCCCCTTCCCCCCTGCTGGCCCATCCCTCTTGCCTGATTGAGCGTAGCTCTGCTGTGCCAACTGCCCCGCGAGCTGCCGCGGGGGCTGCAGGGTGGCCAGCTCAGCCCTGGCCCAGGCCTCCCTGCCCCTCCGCCGCCCGAGCGAGGCCCCACCGCTGGGGAGGCTGTGTGCCTGGCGGCAGGGCTGCTCCTCTGGGGACCTACTTCCCCAGCAGTCTTCCAGGCTGGGGGTGGCCTTCCAGGCTGGGGGCGGCACTTCCGGGGGCCGCCGAGGCCCAGAGCTTAGCAGCCCCGTGCCTGCGGAAGCCAGAGGCTAGAAGGGGCTGACCCGCCCCTTGGTGAGCATGCTTCTGTGCTTTCAGACCTCTTTTCCCTCCTCCCGCTTTTCTCCCTGTCTCTCTCTGTGTTCATTGATTCTCTGATGCTCCATCCACACTCCGCCTCCATCCCGGTCGCGTGGGGCAGGGATGGTTAGGGTTTGCTCTAGACGGAACGTTGTGTCCCTCAGATTCACACCCTGGCTGGTGCTTAATTTGGGGTTCTTTCTGGTGATGGCCACTCTGACAGGTGTGAGGTGGTGCCTCGTTGTGGTTTTGATCTGCGCTGCTCTGATGACCAGCAGCCTTGAGCGTGTTTTCAGGTGCCCGTTGGCCGCCCACATTTCCTCTGGAGGGCTTCTGCCCGTGTTGAGAAAGCGATTGGATGTGTCGATTTTTGGTTGTCCTGGGTCTTGGTTGCTGTGGGGCTTCTCTAGCTGTGGCGATCGGGGGCTGCTATCTATTGCGGTGCTTGACCTGCTCCTTGCGGTGGCTTCTCTGCTTGCCGAGCGCGGCTCTAGCACGTGTGGGCCTCGCCCTCGCGGCCCCTGGGCTCTGGAGCACAGGCCCAGTGGCTGTGGTGCACGGGCTTATTATAAAGAACCCGTGTCTCCTGTGCTGATTCTTTACAGCTGAGCTACCAGGGAAGCCCCTGGACGTTTTTTCTTTAGAGATTTTTTGAGTCAAGTTGTATGAGCTCTTTGTATGTTTTGGATTTTAACCCCTTTTCAGTTGTATCATCTCAAACACTTTTTCACGTTCGGTAGCTTGTCTTTTCCCTTTGGAAGTGGCTTCCTTAACTGTGCACAAGCTTTTAAGTTTAATTAGGTCGCATTTGTTTATTTTGGCTTTCATTTTCTTTGCTTTAGGAGACAGATCAAAATAAAAATATTGCTGTGATTTATGTAAAAAAAGTGTTCTGCCTGTGTTTCTCCTCTGGGAGTTTTGTGGTTCATTCTTGCCTTAGGTGCCTAATCCTTTTTGAGTTCGTTTTCGTTCGTGGTGTTAGAGAGTGTTCCAGTGTCATCCTTCTACATGTAGCTGTCCGGTTTCCCCAGAGTCCCTTGTTAAAGGGCTGTCTCTTGTCCGCTGCATGTTCCTGCCTCCTCCATCGTAGACTGGAGGGTGCAGGTTTGTTGCTGGGCTTTGTGTCCTGTCCCGGTGAGCTGTGTGTCTGTTTTCATGCCAGTACCACACTGCTTTGATTACTGTAGCTTTGCAGTGTAGTCTGAAGTCAGGGACGGGGATTCCTCCAGCTCTGTTCTTTCTGAGGATCGTCCTGGCTATTTGGGGTCTTTTGTGATTGCACACAAATTTTAAATTTACTTGATCTACTTTTTTGAAAAATGTCATTGGTATTTTGATAGAGATTGTGCTGAATCTGCAGATTGCCTTGGGTGTGGTCCTATTAACAGTATTAATTCCCAACTCAAGAGCACACGGCGTCTTTCTGTTTGTTTTGTCTTCCGTTTACTTCACCGGTGTCTTACAGCTTTCCGAGTACAAGTCTTTCGCCTCCTTGGGTAGTTTAGTTCGGTGTTCTGTTTTGATGGAACGGAAAGTGGGACTGCTTCCTTGGTTTTCTTCCTGATCGTGTTTCAGCTTATGGAAGTGCAGCAGGTTTCTCTGTGTTGATTCTGTGTCCTGCAACCTTAACAGATTCCCTGTGAGCTCCGGTAGCTTTCTGGCGGCGCTTTAGGGTTTTCCACGTGTGTCATCTGCAGACAGTGACGGTTGCTTCTTCCTGTCCAGTTTGGATTCCTTTCTTCCTTCTTCCTCTCTGATTGCTGTGTTGAGTGGAAGGGGTGAGAGTGGGCTTGCTGGCCTTGCTCCTGATCTTAGGGAACGTGCTGTCAGCTCTCACTGCGGAGCTGGCGTTGGCTGTGGGTGTGTCGTGTGTGATGGCCCAGCCTCCTGATCCCTGTCCCGTTTCTCTTCTCCTTCGCCAGGCTGACTCCTCCTCTCCGCTTCCTCTTTAAGTTGCAGCGTAACTCTGTGACTCTCCCTTTTCCTCAGGGTCAGGTTTGCGAGTCACTGCCAAGCCTTTGCCTCTGTGCCTTGCTGTCTCGTTACTGCTGAAGCCTGTCTGTCCTCGTTCCGTCAGAGTGCTCCTGTGTCGCCTCCTTCCTTCTTTCCTCTCTGCCTTTGATGGGCCTGCCCTGGCTCAGACCTTTCTTATTCCTACTCGTCACTGAAGGAGCCTCCAGCTGGTCTGCTTGGGTCCCTCTTCCCTCTAACGCGTCCCGGGCACTAGCTCGGGGGGAGCCACGCCGAAGCACCACTTTCTCCTCGGCTTTAACAGCTCCCTGCCGCTTCCAGGGTGGAGATCAGACTCCTGGTATTTACTGCCTTTCCTAACTGGCCTCTTAAGGACTTGCTCATCCTTCTGCTCCTTCCAGACACAGGAACTCCTCATGCTGGACTGTTGATGGTTAATCTTTACTTAATGCCTGTGAATAGTGAAGACACTGACGTGTGTACTAAAATATAAACATGCTGATGGCATGACAGGCACAGTGTGGTAACTGTTCCGGTAGGTAAGGGATAGCAGTAACCAGCCATTCACATTTTCTTCCATGTCTGGAAGGCGTCTTTCTGCATCTTCTCTTTGATCTCAGTGTCCCAGGAAGCCTTCTTACCTGGCTCCACACACTCCCCAAGGCACACGGGCTGCTCACAGGCCCAGGCGCTCGTTTACGCCTGTTGTCCTGGTATAATTGTCAGTTTGGTTCAGTTCAGTTGCTCAGTCGTGTCTGACTCTTTGCGACCCCATGAACTGCAGCATGCCAGGCTTCCCTGCCCATCACCAACTCCCGGAGTCTACCCAAACTCATGTCCGTCGAGTCGGTGATGCCATCCAGCCGTCTAATCCTCTGTCATTATGACCCCCAATAGCTGCTTCAAGCAGTGTATCGTATGGGCACCGTACCTGTATGTAATGAAGAGTGTGGGTTCCAATGTAGGAAGCGATGGGCCCACAGCTGCAGCTCCTTAGGCCTGCCCAGAGCCCCAATTTCCTGCCCGTCTCCCTTGGCAAGTGTGGGGGTTCAGCTTGTCAGGTACCTTGTCTGTGCAGCCATGGCGCCAGGAGTTGGGTTCAGGAATGTGGTAAGGCACAGCCCCTGCCCTTGGGAGCCCCTGGTCGGGCACAGACAGGCCTGGAACCCCATACTCCTGGTGAGAGCAGACGTGTGCCCTGAAGGACAGGCGGATCGCTTTGGCGGGGTGGAAGTGGGTGGTGCAGGCTGGGAGCCAGGGAGGCGGTTCTGTGGACGCCAGTGGACCGCTGGGGAGATCCCAGGACAGGTGGCATTCCAGGTGGGGGCGCCTTGGTGGCCCTGGGATGGGGATGCCTGCCTGGCTGTGCCACGTGGTGTGGGTCTGACGGCGGGAATGTAAACGGTCAGTTCTTGAGTGTGCCCGGGTCCTCTCTCTCTCGTTGCCTCCCAGCCCCCTTCTGTGCGTTTACACGTGAAATTATATGCAAGGGCCTGTGGGATTATGTTGCTTTGCCTTTGTAATTACATTGCACATTTATCTAAAATTAATTGGGCTTATCTCTGACAAGGCTGTCTGCAGCCTTCCTGCAGGCTGGATCAGCTTCCTGTCTGCCAGGTCTCCCTGTCCTGCGTGGGAGCTCGGGCCTGGCCTGCTGGCCTGCGGGGTCACAGCACAGACGGGGTCCCTCGGGACAGCTGGGCTCCGGCACCTCTCTGCTCTGCACTCCTGGGGGTGGGGTTTGGTCCCGGGGGCGTTTCTCGAGTGGCAGACGTGGAGCAGGAGAGCAGGAACCAGGAGAGGTCGTGACGACCTCGGGGTCCTGCCAGACACAGAGATGAGGCAGAAGGCTCTCTCAGGGGCCGTTGTGTGGCTGCCCTGTTGGCCTTCAGACATTGTAGCGTCAGAATGAGGTTACTTGCTGACCCCTTAGCAGACTCTGCCTGTTGACAAGTGGAGCATTGGCTGCTCCCCGGAGGGTGTGCGGCTCTGAGTGCGAATATGTATTTCTTAACACAGAAGTGGTGGGAGACCGAGGGTCTGTCCTCATCGAGTCCTTCTGGGAAGCAAAGAAGCGAAGCTCAAGCTCCTAATTTGCTTGAAAGGGTTTAGATATTTAACACGAAATAGCAGTAGCCTTTCCTTTAATTAAATGCCACACAGCCCTGGCTGGCGGATCAATGGTATTGAAGGGAAAACAGTGTAATTAGACCTTGTGAAGTGACTAGCAGATGACTGGGCTCTGCGTCAGGGAGAGGGTGCGGGGGGCTGCTCACAGGACGTGCGGGAGACTGCACGCGCTCTTACCCGCCGCAGGCGTGGGAGCACCAGAGTTCTCCCCGAACATTCTGGGGTACTTCTGGATTTCCTGTTAGCAACGAACGGATGTGCCTCTCATTCACTCAGTCCCCTATTATCAGACATTTAGATCCTATCTTTTTTGTTAACATATCAGTAACGTTGTGGTGACCATCTTTAGGCATAAATATTTGGTTGCATTCTGGAATGTCTCTTTGGGACAGATTCCCGGAAATGAAATGGCTAGCTTAGAGGGCGCGTGTGTTTTCAGCGAGGCTGGGATGTGAGCTGGAGGTGTCCGTTCCCATGACATCTCGTCCCAGAACCGTCTTCAGCCCTGGTGCTGGTGCAGGGGGAAGCGTTGCTTGGGTTCCTGTGGCTCCCTGGGCTCAGGGCTCCACGGGCATCGCTGGGTTGTGGTGTCCTTGGGGCGGGTGTGTTTGCCTCGTGTCTGTCTGTGGGCCTCTCCAACCACTAACACGCCCAGAGCCACACAGCCTTTGTCCGGTTTTTAGTCCCTGTAATGAAGCCGGGGCATCCCTGGTGGGGCGCGCATCGCTCTCCCACAGCCCTGCTTTCTAGGGGCGGGGGCTCTCCCAAAGCCAGCCCTGTCCTTGCCCCGTGCAGCGCCAATCAGCCTCCTCGGTTCTGATCAAATCTCTGCATGCCGAGGTCCAGCATTATGCTCCCCGAAACAGAGGGCTGGCTCACCGGATCCGCCGCCTCGGGCGGCAGTTAGGGTTAGATAGCCTTTAAGAAGAGCTTTAGTCAGGACTTCTGGAGAGCGTCTTTATGAGCTGTGACGCCCGTGCCCGATAGTCCACTGCTTGTGCGTCTGAGGCGCTTGAGTGGTTTCCCGGGCGTTTGTCGGGTTGCGTAGCTGTCACTGCAGTCCATCCCAGAGCTCGAGGGAAAGCCCCGGGCTGATATCGGCCACTCCCTGCCCAGCCCTGGGGGGCTGCTCACAGGACGTGCGGGAGACTGCACGCGCTCTTACCCGCCGCAGGCGTGGGAGCACCAGAGTTCTCCCCGAACATTCTGGGGTACTTCTGGATTTCCTGTTAGCAACGAACGGATGTGCCTCTCATTCACTCAGTCCCCTATTATCAGACATTTAGATCCTATCTTTTTTGTTAACATATCAGTAACGTTGTGGTGACCATCTTTAGGCATAAATATTTGGTTGCATTCTGGAATGTCTCTTTGGGACAGATTCCCGGAAATGAAATGGCTAGCTTAGAGGGCGCGCGTGTTTTCAGCGAGGCTGGGATGTGAGCTGGAGGTGTCCGTTCCCATGACATCTCGTCCCAGAACCGTCTTCAGCCCTGGTGCTGGTGCAGGGGGAAGCGTTGCTTGGGTTCCTGTGGCTCCCTGGGCTCAGGGCTCCACGGGCATCGCTGGGTTGTGGTGTCCTTGGGGCGGGTGTGTTTGCCTCGTGTCTGTCTGTGGGCCTCTCCAACCACTAACACGCCCAGAGCCACACAGCCTTTGTCCGGTTTTTAGTCCCTGTAATGAAGCCGGGGCATCCCTGGTGGGGCGCGCATCGCTCTCCCACAGCCCTGCTTTCTAGGGGCGGGGGCTCTCCCAAAGCCAGCCCTGTCCTTGCCCCGTGCAGCGCCAATCAGCCTCCTCGGTTCTGATCAAATCTCTGCATGCCGAGGTCCAGCATTATGCTCCCCGAAACAGAGGGCTGGCTCACCGGATCCGCCGCCTCGGGCGGCAGTTAGGGTTAGATAGCCTTTAAGAAGAGCTTTAGTCAGGACTTCTGGAGAGCGTCTTTATGAGCTGTGACGCCCGTGCCCGATAGTCCACTGCTTGTGCGTCTGAGGCGCTTGAGTGGTTTCCCGGGCGTTTGTCGGGTTGCGTAGCTGTCACTGCAGTCCATCCCAGAGCTCGAGGGAAAGCCCCGGGCTGATATCGGCCACTCCCTGCCCAGCCCCAGGCACCCACTAGTCTCCTTCTGTCTCGGGGGAGTTCCCTGTTCTGGAAATTTCACGTGATGGAGTCTTACACCATGTGGCCTTTTGAGAATGCCTTTTTTCACCGAGCCTAATGTTTTCAAGTTCATCCGTGTTGAGTGTCTGTCCTGGAGTCCTTTTCCGGTCCAGTCTTCTGTGGTATGAGTAGGCCACGTATTCCTCACCCATTCACCTCTTGGTATTTAGAATGTTTTCTCTTTCTGGCTGTTCCAGGTAACGCTGCCTTGAACACTCGCATACATGCAGGTTTTTATGCTTTGATTTCTGTGGCCGTATCCCTGGGAGGGGAATTGCTGGGCCGGGAGGCAACCGGTCACCTTTTTAAGGACTTGCTAGCCTGTTTTCCAAAGGGGCTGTGGCATTTTATTTTCCCTCTAGAAGAGGGCTCCAGTTCTTCTTTTCTCTCTTTTTAAGTCCTACTGGAGTATGGGTGGTTTACAGTGTTGTCTTAGTTTCGGGTGCACAGCCAAGTGTGGCAGTTGTGCCTGCACGCGCATCCGTTCTTTGCTGGGCTTTTCCTCGTACAGGTTATCACAGACGCTCCAGTTTTCCCACACTGTTGAAGTGTGGGCATCCTGGTGGGCATGGAGTGGTACCTTGTTGTGATTTCAGTGTCCTTGATGGCTAAGCCCATGCTGTTGAAGTGTAGGCATCCTGGTGGGCATGGAGCAGCACCTTGTTGTGATTTCAATGTCCCTGATGGCTGATGCTTTTGAGCATCATTCCACATGCTTATGGGCTGTTTTATATCTCTTTGAAGAAATAGCTATTAAGATCTTTTGGCCTGATTTTAATTGGGTTATTGGTCGTTTTAAATTTGATATCCAAGACTCTTGAAACTTACTAGTGTCCATTTTTTTCTAGTCGATTGCCGTGAGGACCAGCAGGAAAGCTGACTTGGCTGGTCCGGCTGTTTCCTGCGGCAGTTGGTAGCTGTGTGGCGGGTGGAGGGGCCTAGAGCTCTCCAGGTGGGAGGGTGGGGAGAGCCAGGACACCTGCCGCGGGAGGAGGCAGGGCTGTTTTCTGGCATTGCCGACAAAGCGACTTCTGTTTTAATAGGACTGTTTTTTCCCACTGTG
The DNA here is from genome assembly GCA_006408675.1 of Madoqua kirkii. Taxonomy (NCBI): domain Eukaryota; kingdom Metazoa; phylum Chordata; class Mammalia; order Artiodactyla; family Bovidae; genus Madoqua; species Madoqua kirkii. The sequence continues at coordinate 51,042 of SJYC01015166.1, forward strand.
AACAAATTGGGAATATTCACGGCGGTAAATTATAATAAAAAAGAGAAAAAGGAGAGGAGGAGGAAAGAAGAGTCCTACTTTTGTGGTTCAAACTAGCAAAATCAAGCAGATAACAGGGGAAGAAATAAGATTGCCAGATTTCTTTTTAATGCGGATATGCGTAGTCCTGTGTTCCCTTCTGACGATGATACAGCCTCCAGTGAACAGAATGCTTCCTGGAGATCGGCTCTGAATGTGTGAGGGCCTTTCCTGGGGCGCCTGCGACCGGAGCTCTGTGGCGTGTGTGGCCCTGAGCGGGGTCACGGCGCTGGCACGGCGCCGGTGTGAGCGGCAGGTGGGCGTGAGTCCTGGTTCTCTTCGTGGGGATGTCGCTGTTGTGGGCAGTGCTCTTTGGTGGAGGGACGTTTGAAGACAGGTAATGAACTTACTTTTTAAGAATGTGATGTATCTCACGTAGGATGACTTAGCAGTTAATTGTAGCAGTTTCTACAATAAAGCGCAGCTCTGTCCTTTTGAAACTGTTCATCCTTCCGGGCCGTGAGATGCAGCGAGGCGGCCCGAGTGTGGACCTCAGCTGGCCTTGCCGTGTGTTCTCCGGCCTGTGGCTTCAGGACTTCGTGTCTGTGAGCAGAGGAAGTGGCAGGAGGCCCTGGGGCCCTCTCCCCATCTTTTTCAGGACGCTCACGGCTGTGAGCGAGCTGTCCGCCTCCTCTCTTGTGGTTGCCGAATCCCTTTCTGGTGGTGTTGCAGCCCCAGGTGAGGGGCCAGCCCCTCGTGTGGGGACCCCTGGGTGAGGCCAGTGGCGCCCCTGCTCCGTGGCCAGGGCAGGGGGTGGGTGGATGGCAGACCCACCGCTCAGAGCCCCCTCAAGGCCCAGGAGTCTGTATCTATACCCTGTCTCCCCTGGGATTCCTGTCCTGGCTGGGATTCATCACAGCCCCAGAAGTCAGCTCAGGTCACCTTACACAGAAGATGCTGACCTTCCTGCGGTGAGCTCCACCCACGTCCCTCAAGGCTTTCTCTTAGGGCCCCCTGGGCCCCCTGCCCCCAGCCTGCAGCCCTTGGTCCAGATGCTCCCTTGAGGAAGGCCTTTCCCTCTGTCTGATGGACTCACGCCACCTTTCAGGGTCCCTGTGTGGCCTCGCTGTGCAGAACCTTCCCTGGCGTGGAGTGTGGACTGGACAGGACTCACCTCGGTCCTGAATCCCGGCTGCCTTTTCCCACCCCTAGTTTCCCCTCTCCTTGTTCAGCTTTCTACCCGTGGAGGAAGGTTTGTCCTTCTTGGCCTATTCTGAGGCCTCTAAATGTGCATGCCTTCCCTGCCTGAAGGGAAACTCTTTAGATAACAGAAAAAATTACAGCCAGGAAAGTTATTTTGCACAAGTTTTAGGATGTTAATTGCAGCAATTAAAGGTCATCAAGCTTGGAGTCCCAGAACACTTAGAGAAGCTGGCAGGCAGTGGGGCGTCCTGGCCTCTCACCTCCTCCTCCTGCTGCCAGAGAGGAGCTGGGAGAAGCACCCTCACCATCACTCATCGCTCCTGCCGTGGGGCCTGCAGGGCCCTGCTCAGCCGCCCTCCGGAAGAATTCTTCAACGCCATCACGCGGCCAGGAAAACAGTTACTTTCTCTCCCAGCTCCATCTCCTGAAGGGAAACCTTCTTCAGATTTGCCAGAGGCCACAGAGGAAGGCGGTTTTTCATCCTGTTCATGGGGTTCTCATATAGCTCAGTTGGTAAAGAATCTGCCTGCAACGCAGGAGACCCCAGGTTGATTCCTGGGTCAGGAAGATCCGCCAGAGAAGGGAGAGGCTGCCCACTCCAGTGTTCTGGCTTGGAGAATTCCACAGATTGTACAGTTCACGGGGTTGCAAAGAGGTGGACACGACTGAACGACTTTCACTTTCGTGGGGTTCTCAGACCACCTGACCTGCCTCCTGAGAAAT
>SJYC01015168.1:0-22919 GCA_006408675.1 Madoqua kirkii
GGCCACCGAGGAGAAAGCCAGTGTGGGTGCTCGCTGGTCACGCAGGCCTGTGTGGGTCCGTGGGGCTGTCGCCCCCGCCTGCAGGGCTCCCGCCAGCACGTGCTGTGGCCTCACGGAGTGGAGACGGGGTCTGGGCGTCCAGGGGCAGGGAACCCACGCAGTGAAGGGGTGCTGGTCGGACGTGGGCTTGGGCAGGCAGGAGAGGTCTGACTGGGGGCCGCCCTCTCCCACCCTGTGAACCACACCAGGAGCTCATGAGCCTATGCTTGTCCCGGGGTGCCCCCGGCGGGTCAGCCACACGGCGTGTTCTCTGATGGGAGACTCGGAGCGCACAGTGAACCCCCTTAGTCACTCAGCCTGGATTCAGCTGGTGTTTCTTGAGCATCTGTCCTGGGCTGGGCCCTTTACCAGTGTCAGGCCCACGAGTGTCCTGGAGGAAGCCTCAGGGGCTCCTGGGGTTGGGCCGGGGGTGGAGCAGCAGCCTTCCCAGTCAGGACTAGCTCTTGGTCGTTCTCTGAGGGCCTCGCACACCTGTCTCCTGGGGAGCTCTTGCAGATGCTGACGTGTGGGCCCACGGAGCAGATCCCGGGGTGGCCTGTGGTCCCGGGGGGTGGACTGTGGTCCCAGGGTGTGGCCGACTCCGGGTTCCACTGAGCACCTGGCCCAGGCTGGGGGGCGGGGCGGGGTGGGCGTGGCAGGGGCGTGTGGGCCTCCTCTCCACCTGCAGCTTTCCATTCTGGGTCTGCACTCATGTTCCCCGGGGGGCTTGGGAATTGCTGCCATCTGGATTCCCCAGGGGTGCTCTTGCAGGTCCAGAGTGGGGACCGCTGCTCTGGAACACTCCGGTCCCCCGAGGGATAGGGCATGGCACCCCCGAGCCCACTGGGAGATGGGCAATCGAGGGCAGCACCCCTGGGCGGAGGCGCTGGGGGGCCCACAGCTGGCCCTGACTCACCTGCAGCTGAGGGGCTGGGGCTCTTGACCCTCCAGTAGGGCAGAGAACGGACTGGGCTTGTCGGCGAGCCTGAGGGAGCCCACACGGGGGAGCAGGGGACCCCCACACCATGGCTCTCCTCCTCCACCACAGCAGGGGTCTGCAGGAGAGGGGAGTCCCATGAGCTGGGGCTGACAGGGTGGCTGTGGGGCCATGGTTTTCTCAGGGCGAAGGAGAGAGCGGGAGGTCGGAGCACTGGGTGCCTGGCTGAGGAGCTAAGAGTTTACGCTCTGCCCCATTTAGGGAGACCACCGGCTTGCCTGATATGCTCAGGGTCTGCCGTTAACACTGTCCTGGTGGTGTGTGGACGAGCACTTTCTTAACAGATGAGTAGGAGATGTCGCTTTAATGAAGAAAGATGGGAACCTGGGCTCTGGTCACTCAGGAGAACTAACCCGTACCCCCAGAGCTCACCGGTAAACCGCCTCTGACGCCATCTAATGCCGAAATTCCATGCAAGGGGTGCAGAAACTTTTAAACACTAATGCTATAGACACTGCTTTCCTTCAGAGAGGCAGCCAGCAGGGACCTGCTGCGTGGCACAGGCAGCCCTGCTCAATGTTCTGTGATAACCTAAGTGGGAAAAGAGCCTGCAGCAGGAGCAGGGGAGTGCATGTGTGTAACCGAAACACTGCTGGAGAACCTGAGACTGACACAACGCTGTCGGGTAACTGTGCTCCAACATGAAACAAAAATTTAAAAAATCAATGCTCTAGAAAATTACATTTCTGGCTCTTTAAAAAAGCATTTCAGAAATACCCAACAAAACTAAGCACCTGCCGTTCGTGGCAGTCAGCAGAAGGGCTGGAACTGGTGAGCAAAGCTCTTATGCCGTGTTTCATTCTCGCCGTTTATCGAGGTGAGTTTGCACGTGAACCCAGCGGGAGGGAGCAACTTGATGTTTGTGTCAGCGGGACAGTTCTGATATAAGTCTATGCATGCATTGTTTTACATTTATGATTAGTGTTTTTATAGCATGCTAATACAGCAATTAAGTTTTCTGTAGTTCTGTCATTTAAAATTCATTGCATACTTGAATATATTTCATTTGCATAATTTCCAGTCTTGCTTAATTATCTGGAGGCCTCGACTTGCGGGTGTGTGTTTTCCTTTAGGAAGGGGAGCATCAGGAGGCTGTGTGCGCTTGCTTATTGCCCGCGTCCCTGCTTCGATGCCCTTGCCTTTCAGAAGTTCTGTCTCGGTTCTTTAGTTGACATTTGAGGCTGGCGAAAATTTCTGGGTCCTCGTTCCCGTTCAGGTAGAATCCACCGGCGGTGCTGCAGGTGGTCTGTGACAGGCTGTCCCCTCCGGCTGCAGCCGGCGCCCCCGTGGTGGCCACAGTGCCCTGGCCCAGCCGCTGCACGCATGTCCACGCTCCTCCCGCGCTAGGCCATCTCGAGCTTGCCCAGGGCTCTCCGCGGCTGTCCTCTGCCTCTCCACCTCCACTCCTCCATCTCCAGACCCAGCCCAGAGGAGGACGCCAGCCCATCCCTATTGCTGGTGGTTAGTCGCGCAGTTGCGTCCAACTCTGCAACTCCATGGACTGTATCCCGTTGGGCTCCTCTGTCCATGGGATTCTCCAGGCAAGAATACTGGGGTGGGTTGCCAGGCCCTCCTCCAGGGGATCTTCCCAAGGCAGGGATCAAACTCACGTCTCCTGCATTGGCAGATATATTCTTTACCACTGAGCCCCCTGCTTCTCATGAATTAGTTCAGACACGACCTCCTAGCCTCCTGGGTGGGGACCCTTTCTGGGGGTGACAGTGTTATCCCAGATCTGTTAACCTCATGCCTTCATCCACCAAGTATCTGCGGAGTATCTGCTGTGCCAGACAGTACCCTGAGCCCCAGGGATGTCTGTGAACAGAGGGGTGAGGATTCCTGCATGCTGGAGCTGGCGTGCCAGTGAGAGGAGATGGTGGTAAATGCAGTGACTGAAGTTCGCAGCATCTTAGAAGGGCTGACGTCACAGAACCAAAGGGGAGCAGAGTAGGAGGGGCCCCGAGGGCCAGCCTGTTGGCTGGGGCGGCTACTTGGGAGCCGGAACTTGGGGAGGGAGGAATGGGGCCTTGCAGGGTCTCAGTCCCACCCAGATTCACGGGCTCCTTGGAGAGGGCGGCACCGACTCCAGCAGGGCGTGGGCCAACGGTGCAGACCAGGCAGCCCCGCTGAGGAGCCGCTTGCTCTCTGAGGAGGAGGAGGGTGGACGCAGTGCCTGGACGTGTCCCTCGGCCCCAGGGCCGGGAGGAGGGTGAGTGCTGGCAGGCGCTCCTGTGGAATGGCCGCGGCGCCCACTCCTGGAGCCCAGAGCTGGGAGCCAGCCCTGCAGAGGCGGAGGTGGTGGCTTCATGGGGTGGCACCGCCTCTTGTGGGCGCTGCAGCCGCCTGGCTCTGCCCCGTCGCTGAGAGATTCTCCTATGATGAGGGTGTGTGGCTGTGTTCCCAAAAAGGTTCTCTGCAGGCTGGATGTGGCCCGTGAGTGGTGGTCTGCCAGCCCACGATGCCAAGGATGGGGCCCAGGGTGGAGGGAACCGTGAGCTCAGAGGGCCCTTGAGTCTTGGGGGTGCCAGGCAGGGGAAGGGAGAGAGCATCCCGGGCTGAGAGGTGGGAAGGGCCAGGCCGGGCGGGAGCAGGAGGTGCCTGGTGGTCTGGTTGGGCCTTTCCAGCGCGGAGGCCTGTCTGATGGGGCGGGGGTTGGCAGGGGAGGCAGGGCCTGGGCCCCCAGCAGCTCTGGTGGTGGGGGTGGTCTAAGGGGTGGGGCTCGGGTGGGCTTGCTTTGCCTTCCGCCCTCCACCAGGCCTGTATTCAGCAGGACCCCTGCGAGGAGCTGTCCCTCCCTTTCCTTACCTAGGACTGTGGCAGTTTCAGGACAAAGAAGAAGAAGTAAACCCAGCCCATGGCCCCTGTCCAGGAGGCAGTGGGGCTTGATGTGGCTGTCAGGGCCCACCTGGGCCTGGTGGGTGCCTGGGCCCCCAGATGGAGTCTCTGAAGCTGTGAAGGCCACCCCCTCCCCTGTAACTTCATGCCTTCGGCAGGGCTGGGCTGGGGTCCGGGCGGGAGGAGGGCTCTAGGTGGTTTCGGGTGATGCTGGCCGAAGGGGGCGGGGTCTGAGTTGCTCAAGTGGGCGCTTTACCGGCTGGTGTGAAGGTGCTGGAGGCGGCCCGCATCCTGAGTCCCCACTGGGGGCTGGTGGTGGTTTTTGTTGCTGGTGTAAGTGTTTGGAGTGGTCTGCTCTTTGCGATACAAGAGGCCTCATTTGACCAGAAAATGGAGGCAGGTGGACCAGCGGCCACTCCCTCCCTCGGTAAGGGGCCGATCGCTGCAGGGATCTGTCAGCTGGACCCGCCGCTGCACTGGGAACGGCAGGGCCCCTTTCCGATAGGTTGTAATTAACTGAAGGCATTTTGGGGCGGCTGTTCTTCAAGGGGCTCCTCCTCGCTGCTGTAGCAGGTGGAGGACGGCCGACACCTGTGACAAGCCTGCTGGGGTGTAAATTGCTAACCTCCTGGCGGGGTCGCTTGGAGAAAAAGCATCAAGAGCCTTAAATATATTCCGTGTCCCCTTGAGCCAGCAAAATGCTTGTAGACATTTTACTCCAGGAAAAAGCAGACATTGCTCAGCACCACGTACTTTGGAGTACTGGACAATCAAAACCATTGAGAATGTTCCGAAATCGAGGAACGGCTAGACAGAAACGTGTAGTAAAGACTCTCACATGGTGGCAGGCCGCGTAGCCTTGGGGGCCAGTGCTCACAGAACAGGGGTTGCTGAGTTTCTTCTGTTAAGGGCTGGGTAGCAAGTATCTGAGCATGTGTTTCGGTGGGTCACAGGGTCACGTTCCGGCCCCTCAGCTCTGCCTCAGTCACGTCCGCACAGCCACACACATGGGCAGACAGGTGTGGCTTCGTGCCCCTGATGTCCTGGTTACAGAAATGGGCGGTAGGCTGGCATTAGAACAAGACGTTAGGTCAGTGGGAGCCAGGGTTCACAATTTTAAGTCCAGGTATGTAAGCACAGAATGTTGGAGAGGAAGTTTCCTTAAAAAGGCCATGGAAAGGACTAGTCATTAAAAGTACATTGGGCTTCGTTCAGGTTAGGAGCATCTGTTCATCAAAAGACGTCAGTAATGGGCAAGAAGCCACAGGCAGGAGGAGGCGGTGTTTACTGCAGGCCTGCTGTGCAGACGATGCAGCGGGCGCCTGCGAGGCAGGAGGAGGGGCCACCAAATGGGAGGAGGGCTGCTTACGGGTGAGGATGCACATGGCCTCCCGCAGGCCCCCGAGAGGCAGCTGAGGCCTGCCAGCTGACGGATACCTCCGCGAGCCCGTCAGCACGGCTGCAAGGAAGAGGCGGTGGTGCCCGGCGCTGGGAAGAAGGGAGCCAGCGGGTGCTCCTGTGCATGTCCCCCGGGAGTGTAGTCACTTGGGAAATTCTTCAGCAAAACCTGTCAAAGGTTCGCCCACCTTTGCTCTCAGGTATATACCTGACAAAATGGATGTCATGTGCTGTAAAAGGCAGGCATGAGAACGTCTGTCGCAGAAACCTGGTCGCTACCCGGATGCCTGTTAACAGAACGGATTTTGCACAGGGAGATGTGATGCAGCAGTGAAAATTAGCCACTGGCTTGTGTTCCAGAACGAATGGATTTTTCAAATGTAGCACTCAGTTTAAGCAATGAAGCAGAAAAGAAAAGAAAAAGATTCCATGTGTGTAAGGTTCAGAAGCCTGATAGGCAAAACCTGGCAGGTGTGAGGAGTCAGGGAGGACCTCTGACAGCAGGTCAGGAGTAAGGGTCAGTGGCCGGGAGGTCCCAGCATGCCCTGAGATGTGTTCATTTTATTTCAGTACACGTTGATTAAAAAGTTTAAATGATGTGATCCAGATGTGTTAAGACAAATGTGCACGTGTGTAGTTTATAATACAGATCCATGGCCCCTGTCCAGGAGGCAGTGGGGCTTGATGTGGCTGTCAGGGCCCACCTGGGCCTGGTGGGTGCCTGGGCCCCCAGATGGAGTCTCTGAAGCTGTGAAGGCCACCCCCTCCCCTGTAACTTCATGCCCTCGGCAGGGCTGGGCTGGGGTCCGGGCGGGAGGAGGGCTCTAGGTGGTTTCGGGTGATGCTGGCCGAAGGGGGCGGGGTCTGAGTTGCTCAAGTGGGCGCTTTACCGGCTGGTGTGAAGGTGCTGGAGGCGGCCCGCATCCTGAGTCCCCACTGGGGGCTGGTGGTGGTTTTTGTTGCTGGTGTAAGTGTTTGGAGTGGTCTGCTCTTTGCGATACAAGAGGCCTCATTTGACCAGAAAATGGAGGCAGGTGGACCAGCGGCCACTCCCTCCCTCGGTAAGGGGCCGATCGCTGCAGGGATCTGTCAGCTGGACCCGCCGCTGCACTGGGAACGGCAGGGCCCCTTTCCGATAGGTTGTAATTAACTGAAGGCATTTTGGGGCGGCTGTTCTTCAAGGGGCTCCTCCTCGCTGCTGTAGCAGGTGGAGGACGGCCGACACCTGTGACAAGCCTGCTGGGGTGTAAATTGCTAACCTCCTGGCGGGGTCGCTTGGAGAAAAGCATCAAGAGCCTTAAATATATTCCGTGTCCCCTTGAGCCAGCAAAATGCTTGTAGACATTTTACTCCAGGAAAAAGCAGACATTGCTCAGCACCACGTACTTTGGAGTACTGGACAATCAAAACCATTGAGAATGTTCCGAAATCGAGGAACGGCTAGACAGAAACGTGTAGTAAAGACTCTCACATGGTGGCAGGCCGCGTAGCCTTGGGGGCCAGTGCTCACAGAACAGGGGTTGCTGAGTTTCTTCTGTTAAGGGCTGGGTAGCAAGTATCTGAGCATGTGTTTCGGTGGGTCACAGGGTCACGTTCCGGCCCCTCAGCTCTGCCTCAGTCACGTCCGCACAGCCACACACATGGGCAGACAGGTGTGGCTTCGTGCCCCTGATGTCCTGGTTACAGAAATGGGCGGTAGGCTGGCATTAGAACAAGACGTTAGGTCAGTGGGAGCCAGGGTTCACAATTTTAAGTCCAGGTATGTAAGCACAGAATGTTGGAGAGGAAGTTTCCTTAAAAAGGCCATGGAAAGGACTAGTCATTAAAAGTACATTGGGCTTCGTTCAGGTTAGGAGCATCTGTTCATCAAAAGACGTCAGTAATGGGCAAGAAGCCACAGGCAGGAGGAGGCGGTGTTTACTGCAGGCCTGCTGTGCAGACGATGCAGCGGGCGCCTGCGAGGCAGGAGGAGGGGCCACCAAATGGGAGGAGGGCTGCTTACGGGTGAGGATGCACATGGCCTCCCGCAGGCCCCCGAGAGGCAGCTGAGGCCTGCCAGCTGACGGATACCTCCGCGAGCCCGTCAGCACGGCTGCAAGGAAGAGGCGGTGGTGCCCGGCGCTGGGAAGAAGGGAGCCAGCGGGTGCTCCTGTGCATGTCCCCCGGGAGTGTAGTCACTTGGGAAATTCTTCAGCAAAACCTGTCAAAGGTTCGCCCACCTTTGCTCTCAGGTATATACCTGACAAAATGGATGTCATGTGCTGTAAAAGGCAGGCATGAGAACGTCTGTCGCAGAAACCTGGTCCTACCCGGATGCCTGTTAACAGAACGGATTTTGCACAGGGAGATGTGATGCAGCAGTGAAAATTAGCCACTGGCTTGTGTTCCAGAACGAATGGATTTTTCAAATGTAGCACTCAGTTTAAGCAATGAAGCAGAAAAGAAAAGAAAAAGATTCCATGTGTGTAAGGTTCAGAAGCCTGATAGGCAAAACCTGGCAGGTGTGAGGAGTCAGGGAGGACCTCTGACAGCAGGTCAGGAGTAAGGGTCAGTGGCCGGGAGGTCCCAGCATGCCCTGAGATGTGTTCATTTTATTTCAGTACACGTTGATTAAAAAGTTTAAATGATGTGATCCAGATGAGTTAAGACAAATGTGCACGTGTGTAGTTTATAATACAGAACAGGTGCTAACTGATGCCCAGAGGGGGTAAAGGGCATGCGCGCACTCACACAACTGAGAAGGGGCGGCTGGACTCAGGCTGGCCTCATCCTCAAGGCTGAGCACAGCTGTCCTCGCGGCAGCTCTTTGTGGTGGGCCTGCGGCTCGCGCTTCTCCCTCACGGTCACGGGATGGCTGCCGCAGCTCCAGACCGTGCACATCCTTTTTGATTCACAAGCAGCAGCAGAGAACGCCCTGTACCCGGCTTTTGTGCCTGCTTCTGGTTTCCCCTTTCCCTTCAGCCTGTCGGTCACTGGAGCTGGTGGGATGGTGGGGCACACTGGCCCATCAGGACTTGTCCTGAAGGAAGGGGCTTGCTCACCCAGAGGGAAGAGCCTCAGATGTGGTACCAAGAGGCTCTCCAGGACACTGTCTGACAAAGGATACACAGGTGTTTGACAGCAAACACAGTGACGTCCACCGTGGACCTGGAGACACTCTAAAAGGCGGCAGCTGTGTTTGTTCATTTGCCCACTTTCAGGTGGGGTCACTCACTGAAAGTTTAGGTGCCTGCCGGGTGCTGCTGGGGCCCTGTGTGAGCGGGCCCCGCTTGGGCCAGGCCGAGGGGTGAGGGGGGACACACAAGGAATAAGCTTTAGGACATCTAGGAAAAAGCAAGGAGAAAATCCTTCTTATGCAGGACACAAGGACCGCTAAATATAAGTATAAAAGGAAACTCGTCCTTTGGACTTCACAAACATTTAAAGCTGCTGTTGTTTGAGACATTAAAAAGGCCAGCCGCAGGCCAGGAGAATATAATCAGAGGGCGTATATTTCTCAAGAAGACTTGCATCTCGAATGTATGCAGCACTCATAAAACTCAGTAAGAAAACAAGCAACTGGATAAAAAAAAAAACGGGCAAAGGATTTGAACCGATGCTTCATCAAAGACGAGAAACAGTGGCGGAGGGCTCTGTGAAAAGATGTTCAGCATCGCGAGCCATTTGGGAAATGAGGTAAAAGCCCTTGACAAGGACCGATGTTTAGAGATGGACAACACTCTCAGCTTCACAGACCTTGTTAGTTAGTGTGGAAAATCCTACCATCCTTCTGGGAAAAGATCCGGCAGTTTCTGAGAAAATTAAGCATACACCTACTTTATGACCCAGTTACCCAGGAGAAATCAAGTGTATATCATAACAGGCTGGTACAACAATATTTATAACAGTCATTATTTAAAATAACCCCAAACTGGAAACAACTCAGATGATCAGCAGAGAGTGAGTGGCTTCACAAACTGGTTTAACCACACCCTGGAAATTCCACTCAGGGAGAAAGGGCTGGGGGTCACTGCTGGTTCAGAAAGAATCTCCGGAGACGGCGGTCTGCCGCGCGATGTCCGTCTCTCTCCTTCTGGCGTCACGCTCAGCACTATGACCTCCAGCTGCACCCGTCCTGTGCAAGGGGCATTCTTTTTTGGGCCATTCTTTTTTGTATATTCCATTACACACACACACACACACACACACACACACGACATCTTCTTTATCCTTTCATCTGCTGAAGTCTGAAATATGGCACGAATGAGCTTATCTACGAGACAGAAACAGACCCACAGACAGAGAGACCAGACTCGCGGTTGCCAGGGCGGGTGGGGGGAGGGAGGGGGAAGGACTGGGAGTTGGGGTTGGTAGATGCAACTTTGCTGCTGCTACCAAGTTGCTTCAGTCATGTCCGACTCTGTGCAACCCCATAGACAGCAGCCCACCAGGCTCCACCATCCCTGGGATTCTCCAGACAAGAACACTGGAGTGGGTTGCCATTTCGTTCTCCAGTACAGGAAACTGAAAAGTGAAAGTGAGGTAGTAGATGTGTATAAGAGACAGGACTGGGAGTTGGGGTTGGTAGATGCAACTACTACGTTCAGAACAGATGAACGACAAGGTCCTGCGTGGCGCACAGGGAACTGTGTCCCGTCTCCCGGGAGGCAGCTGTCTGGGCTCTTCCTGGCCGCCCTTTGCTGCCTGACCCTCACTGAGTCTGGACCAGGATTGCGGCTGCCAAGATCCAGGAGTCTTTGGAGAGAGGAGAAAACATGCACGTGTGTGGACACGGGCATACACGTGTCTGTGTGTGCCTGCGTGTGTCACGGACACACGTGTAAGCACACACGTGTATAGCTGTAGGGCCTGCATACGCCTGACCTCTCCGTGCTGTACGAGGCATGTCCAGACGGGGTTTCGGCTCTTGGTCCTGCTGTGGGAGCTGGGTGGATGCCAGCCCGCTGCCGGGCACCTGCCCCTCTGTGCAGCCTTGGGTGAAGGTCCTTCACCCCCGGGGAGGCTGCAGGGCTGAGCCTGGACCCCTGGGGAGGACAGGCGGAGCTGCGGCTCCAGAGGGCTCAGCTCGCTGCCTTTCGTTCATGTCCTCCCCTCTGCATCGCATTTCAGAGCACCAGGCTATTTCGAGATGTGAGCCTTTTGGGAATTCCCTGGGCCAGTTATGAAGACTCTGTGCTTCCACTGCAGGGGGCACGGGTTTCGTCCCTGGTCGGGAAACTTATCAGTAACATCCCAAACGCTGTGCAGCGTGGTCAGAAAAAACAATGAAATATAAAAAAATAGAAAAGATGTGAGCCTTTTGATTGAAGACTTCTCATAGAGATTCCGCGAGTCGTTGCTGCTCAGTTGCCAAGTCGTGTCCGACTCTTTGTGACCCCACGGACTGCAGCACGCCAGACTTCCCTGTCTTCCGCTGTCTCCCAGAGTTTGCGCAATTTCATATCCGTTCAGCTGGTGATGCCATCCGTGAGTTACTGTTAACCATACATACTTACTCATTCCACGAGTTACTATTAAGTGTATATTCTTTTCGTGTTTTTTTCTCACACAGGGTTACCTTCCTGCCAATGTAGACCGAAGACCAGCCACTCTCCAAAGAAAACAGAAAGAATATTTTGCTTTTATTGATCACTATTACGATTCCAGGAATGATGAGGTTCACCAGGATACCTACAGACAGGTGGGAACCCGTCTTCTTTTTTTCTTGTTACTCAGAATTCTTTCACTCGATGCCATCTCTCTTGGTGGAAGTGCTTTACCTGGCAAGCCCCTGATTGAGCCACAGATCTTTATTTTCTAGCAAAAATAAATAAATGTGAAACCCGATAATGGTGAATTTCCCCCAGTAGCACCTTGGCCATCTCCAGTCCTCCTGCAGGAGTGGGAAGGTATTTTCATTGGAGCCACAGAACAGAGAGCCCAGAGCCCTGGGTGGAGGGTGTCTTGTGACTCAGGGGCCATCTGACCTGAAGGTCAGAGGTAGACATCCCTCTGGGTCAGGTCAGAGGGGTGAGTTCCCTGGGCCCTGGGCGCTGTCCTCTGCTGCCATCGGGGGTGTGGTTTACGTTGAGGAGAGCCGAGCTGCTCAGGACGCAGTTCAGTCCACAGCGGAGGTGTAGCCAGCTTATCATTTGGTTATTTATTTAATACAAAATGGGTATAATTATGGCCTCTTGAATAGTCAGTTGACAGACGGTGTGCATAATGGGAAAAATACTTGAAATTGACTTCGGTTCAGCGTGCATCCAGAATTTGCTGTTGGGATCGCTGGAGGCCTCCCTAACTCTCCTTGTCTTTGTGCCACGTGAGAATTCAGAACGGAGGGGGTTTAGGACTTGCAGCCCCGCCCCGTGTTCTGGGATGAGCGTCTGATTTTCCCGAGGCGTGTCAGCAGGAGTGCTACCCCTGCCACACCCGGCCTCTGGGTGCAAGGGCCTCTGGGTGCAGGAGCGTCGCTGAATTTTCCGCTCAGACGCCCAGGCCTGCTTGTCGGTGTGGTGCAGTGCCGCCAAGAGGTCCAGAGACGGGCCTTCCCCCTGCTTGATCGTCACGGTCCTTTAAGTTAGGTAGGTTCTTGGACAGCACCTTCCCCCCAGGGGAACCCTGGCAGCCCTGGAGGAAGAGTGACTCGTGGTGGGGGTAGGGCGGGGGCAGGGACCCCTTCTCACCCTCCAGGGTGGGCTCTTCTCGCCTTTGGCCCCTGCCGCCCGCACCGGGCCTCGCCCTCTGTCTGCAGCTCCGGCGGCTCCCAGGCCCCAGGCGCTGCCGCCCGTCCCTCTGGGAAGCCGAGTTCAGATGCAGCTCTGTGGATCGGGTCAGGGAAGTGCCGGCTTGCCTGGCTGTGCTTCCGCTTTGCTGGCTTCCGTGAGTGGGCTCATTCGTCACTCTTTTGCCTGTGTTTTTGCCATGTTCTTATTCCAGAAAAAGGCGTGCACAGGACGACCTTGGCATCTCTCTGCGGGATTTAGCGGGCCCCGTCCTGTTACAAATTTCTAGGACGACCCTGGCATCTCTCTGTGGGATTTAGTGGGCCTTGTCCTGTTACGAATTTCTTGCGGGGAAGTTAAAGGCGGGTTGCATGCATCTTTACTCAGTAGTTACGGTGATGGGTAATAAGAAGCTCTCCTGTTACCGTGAGTCCCCAAATGTTTCTACGTTCGTGTCAGTATGACCGCGCACAGGGTCAGCTGCTGGGGCCTGCCCGCCGGGGCCGAGTGTTCCTGCTCTTGGAGGTGGACCCTGGGCTGTCCTGCAGGGCCGTTTCAGGTACTCTGTTAGGTCATGATGGATCTGGCCCGGGTCTGGGGCTTGGGCACCCTGGTCTCCTCACCCTGCTGCCCACTCTCGGGGATTGACCCATGAACTGACCTTGGCTACCTGTCTGCCCGAGGGGTGTGGCCTGGCCCCCGCACAGCCCCGGGCAGCCAGGACCCCGTCTGCTTCCCGCCCTTCTCTTGGCCTCTGTTCTGTAGGTTTCTGTGGGTGAAGCTGTCACATCCAAACACAGAGAGTCGGTCCCAGCTTGCCCGGCGTGTCCTCCCCGCCCTGTGGGTTCTGTGGACGTCATGGCCACCCCAGCCGGCCAGTTCTGTGTCGGGGGCGGGGCGTGCCGAGCTGGTGCTGGGGTGCACTGCCCTGCCCCCCAGCCAGCATGTGGCGGGCAGCTCCTCTGGCCCTTGGCGTGCCCCTGTGGCTCTGATGGCATGGGGTCAGTGCTCTGAGGTGGCGCTGGTGGACACCCTGGCCACAGGGTGGGTCTGGAGGGTTCTGGTCTCCTGCCCATGGCCAGTTGCAGGACTCCTGCCCCAGCACACTGTAGCCCTTGTCCTTGGGGTCTCCTTCCCAAACCGGGGGTGCCTATGCGTCTCAGCATAAAGATCCCTCCCTGCGTTGCTCAGCGGGTCTGAGTCAGGTCGTTTCTTGTCTTCCTCTGATGCCATCTCCTCTCCAACTCCCCTTCTCTCTCTCCCACCGCCTCGTAGTCCACACTCTCTGAACTCGTTGCTCTGCCGGCCCCTGACCCTGGCCCAGTTCTCTCCCTGGGCAGCCTCACTGCCTCCCTTGGGGTCACCGATGGGCAGCATGTTTCTGGGCTCTTGCCCGAGGGGAGAGTTTAGAGTGGGCCCTGCGAGTGGGAGCAGCTCCCCCAGTCAGAGCCATGCAGCCCCAGGGCCGAGCACCCCCCGGCAGCTCTGAGCAGCGGGGTGGGGCTCTGATGGGCGAGGATGCGAGCCCGCTGGGGTGGCCATGGCCACGGTGCTGGCGAGGGTGAGGAGACCCAGGCCCCGTGGATCCCAGGACCCTCGTGGTCATGGGTAAGGACGAGGGTGGACCTGCATCACAGCCCCCTCCCCACGGCATCACGATGCGCCGCCTTCCCTCGGCCCAGGTGGCCATGTGCCCGGGTGCCTGTGTGCCCCGGTGAATGGGGATGGTGGTAGCATTGGCTGCAGTGGGGTGTTCATGCGGGGTGCTGGGGGCCGGCCGGATGCTGGCTCAAGCCCTGAGCAGGCTTACCGGAGCCGCAGGTACCGCTGCGTGGTGTGTGCGCTCTGTGACGACTCTCCTGTCAGACGGTGGTCGGGTGGGGCCCGCTGTCCCTCCCAGGGCTTTTGAAATGCTGCCTCTGAACAGTGCCCTGGATTCCCCCAAGGACTGTGTACAGCACAGAAAAATGTGTCCCGGGTTCCAAGAAGAAGCTGTCACAGCCGAAAACTTGTATGCTATTGATGTACTCAAATTGCTCCCTATGTCAGAGGCTGGAAATCAATGCTTACTAATTGCTATGGATCCTGTTTCTAAATAGCCGAGGGCCCGCTCTATTTCTAGCCGGCCAGCCACCGTTCCCGGGTGGGAAGTGTGGAGCAAGGCTGTCGTGCTGGGACAGGGCGGGGGCCCCGGCGGATGGAACCTGCCCCCTCCACAGGAGAATGCCCGGCCCAGAGAGAGCAGGCGGGACCCCGAGCACGCCCGCTGCTGTTACTCAGTGTTGCTGTTCTAATCGTCATACCTGCTGTGACGTTTCTCAGCTCTTAAAATCCGTGTCTTTCTCCTCTGTCTCCAGATCCACATAGACATCCCTCGAATGAGCCCCGAAGCGCTGATACTTCAGCCCAAAGTGACAGAGGTAAGAGCCGGGATCCGGGCATCCCTCGGAGGGAGCCCCACGCCTGCCGTCCCAGCGGCTCTACCCACGGCAGGGCCGGGGTGGCCCCTGGGGCAGAGCCGCCAGCACCGAGTGCTCACTGTCCTTTCTAATTGTGCAAGCGTCGGTGTGTACAGAGGAACACAGGGGAGCGCATGTGTGCCTGCGGCTCACGCGCGTGGCCCCCAGCGTAGGACCGAGAGCCCCGCCCTAGGGTGGCCCCGAGTGTGGCCGCTCACGTGGAGGCTGCCTGCGGCTCTCAGCCGCCCCAGGCCCCTGCCCAGGAGATGCCCGCTCTCCTGGCCTGTGTCTCCCTCCCTTTCCTCCGCCTTTAATGCACGTCACGTGACACCCGGGGAGCTGTGGTCTGGAGCCGATCATTCCTCTATCTCAGTGGTCGGGTCTCTGCAGCCTGACTTTCTTCAGCGACGTTATTTTCTAGGGTTCAGCCAGTCTGTGTGTCCAGTTGCAACTCAGATATTCCACACTTTGTCTTGCCCTTTTCCTGTTGGGGGGCATTTGGGTGGTCTCCAGGTTTTGCTCTTGGACCAGTGTTGCCTGGAACCCTCACCTACACTTCTGCAGGTGCCCACGGGCAGGGATTTCTCAGTGTCGTTTATGAGGAAGTAAGGTGATGACTCAACGGACATGAGTTTGAACAAACTCCGGGGCATGATAAAGGACAGGGGAGCCTGGCGGGCTGCAGTTCGTGGGGTCACGAAGAGTCGGACACGACTTAGCACCTTACCAACAACAAGGTGTCTCAGGGTTGGGTGTCAGCCTGGTAGACTCCCCAGGTGATGTTGGGATGGCCTGCAGAGGGTGTCCCGCTTCAGCGCTCTCCGGCAGAGGCCCAGCCGTCTAGCGCTCGCAGCCCTCTGGCTCTGGGCGCTGCCCAGCTTCTCACGGTCTGCCGTTCTGGCGCCAGTGTTCATTTTCCCGTCTCTGATCACCCATGGAGTGAGCATCTCTTCCTGTGCTTCTGTGTCCCCTTCTGGGAGATGTCTGTTTCTGTCTTTGCCTGATTTCTTGTGGGTGGGTGGTCTAATTGTTTGTTGCTTGTTGCTCTTTATATATTGGGGATTCTGACTCTTTGCCGCTTGGTAGGGGCAGCTCCCTCCTCCCACTCGGTGGCTTGTTTCTGACACTTTCTTCTTGGTGGCTGGCACGGTCTGCAATCTCAGTTGCTGTGGCTTTGAGTGTGCCTATCTCTTCAGTAGGTCTAGCTTCCTGAGGAGACACCCTGAAGCTGTTCTCCCTCCCTATTTTCTCCTGAAGGCTCTGAGGTGTTACCATTCGCTCCTGTTTAGCTAACATCCAGTGGCTGTGTGTGCTCTGCGTGGGAGTCCACTGTCACTTCCTCCCGTGGTGGCCGGTCTAGCATTTCTGCCCATGTTCTTGGCCCCTTCTGGTCACGCGTGCCTGCCCGTGTTCTCAGGCCCCTTCTGGTCACGTGTGCCTGCCGTGTTCTCAGGCCCTTTCTGGTTACGTGTGCCTGCCCGTGTTCTCGGCCCCTTCTGGTCACACGTGCCTGCCTGTGTTCTCAGGCCCTTTCTGGTTACGTGTGCCTGCCGTGTTCTCAGGCCCTTTCTGGTTACGTGTGCCTGCCGTGTTCTCAGGCCCTTTCTGGTTACGTGTGCCTGCCGTGTTCTTGGCCCCTTCTGGTCACGCATGCCTGCCGCGTTTGCAGGGCCCCTTCTGGTCACGTCTTTGCCACGTCTGCGGAGCTCTGAGCTCTGTTTTGTCTCCCTGGTGGCTCAGTGGTAAAGAGGCCGCCTGCAGCGTAGGAGGCTCGGGAGATGCAGACTCCATCTCTGGGTCGGGAAGATCCCCCAGAGGCGGGCACGGCAGCCCGCTGCAGTACTCTTGCCCAGAGCACCCCAGGGACGGAGGCGCCCGGCGGGCCCATAGGGCTGCAGAGTCGGTCCCGACCGAAGACCCTGAGGCTCCACGCACAGACGCAGTCGCGCGTGGCCTCTGTTTCCCTGCAGTGTTCAGCTCCCCTTCCCTTCAGACCCCGCGCCTGGCTCATCCAGCCTCACCAGAAGTCTCAGTGCCTGCCGGGGCGTGTACAAACCCCCCCCACCAACCTTCAAAACCAGTCAGGCCATCTTAAGGCTCTCTTCCTCCATGTGGGTGGGGAGCCCGTGGAGGTCCCAGAACCAGGTGGCCAGGGTCTTCTCTTTCCAAGTTGAAGTGTAGCCGACGTGCAGTGTTATGCAGTGTACAGTATAGTGACTCACAGCTTCCAACTTACAGTTATTGTAAAATATCGACCGCATTCCCTGTGTTGTGCAGCAGATCCTGACAGCTCGCTTTTCGCCTCCGGGTCTGTGCCTGTCCAGCCCGCCGCCCCCGGCTCTCCTGCTGGGAGCCCCTGCTTAGCTCTCGGTGCCTGTGAGCCGCTGCTTTTCTGCTGTGTTCTCTATTGTGTTGTCTCTTTGGATTCTGCTCCTGTTTGTTCCTAACACCTGTTTGATTTGTGATCGGAATTGCACAGAATCTATAGATCAATTTGGGAGAACTGCCATGTCTATGAAATTTAGTCTTGGTTTTCACGAGCATGCCAATTCCCCGTTTTCTGAGACCATCCTTTAACGCCTTTCAATGAAGCTTCAGAAATTGCTCCATTAAAGGTCCCGTGTCTGTCTTATTCGATTGACTCTTCATTGTCATGTTGTTTGTTGCTATTATACATGGCATCTCTTTAAAACTGAATTTTCTTATTGTTTTAAATATTTGTTTTTCATCTTGATTGCTCCAGTAAATGCAGTTCTAAATTTTGATATCTCTTGCTGTGCAGTAAGTTTGTTAAAAGAAAACCACACGATTATTAAAGCCAAGTGCTTTTAGATTACAAAACACAAAAGGAGAAAATCAGTTTCCCACAGAAGCAGTCATTTTGAGGTACTTCTCTTTGATTGTCCTTTTCAATAACTGTGCTTATTGTATCTGGAAAATGAGAGATCACATATTATAACCTCGTTTTAAGGTATTTTTTAAAATGGAAAATAGAGTTTGCCACGCTACCTTTAGTTTATCTTTACCGTTATGTTTTTCCTGCCACTTGAGACTCTCTGCGTAGAGCTGAGCTTGTGGGCTCCCAGTCTCAGAGGCGGGATCCAGTTCCCGCCGGCTGGTGTCGGCTGGCGTCAGGTGTGGCAAGCTGGGACCTTGATCCCCGTGGAAGCCCCTGGGCCCTGGCAGTGGGCCCCGCAGCCCCTCCCTCAGCTCCCACAGGTTCCTCCTGGAGCTGCGCATCTGCCCAGGGCCCAGCCGGCGGGGAGCTGCGCATCTGCACAAGGCCCGGCCGGCGGGGAGCTGCATGCGGGGGAACCAGGTGATGGAAGCAAGGGGCTTCAGGAAAAGTCTAGAAGTACTGGTCTCGGGGAGGAGCAGGGGGAGTCAGGTTCTGGTTTGCGCATTGCAGAGGTGAGACTTGGACGCACCGCAGCTGATCCACGCTGGTGCTGCTGGGCCTGGTGCTGTGCATTGGCCCTAAACCGTCATGTGTAAATCTAGGAGGACGTCCAGGCGTGAGGTGCAGGGCGGCATGGTAAGCGTGTGTTTGTACACTTGATGAGATGCTGCCAAACCCTTTTCCCAGGTGGCCGTGCTGGTTCGCCATGTGTGAGAGGCCCAGCTCCTCTGCATCCTTGTCATATGTGGCATTGCCAATCTGTTTAATTTTCACTATTTTAAAAAACAGCTGTGTGGTGGCATCTTACGAGGTTGCAGTTTGCATTTCCCTGTTGACCACGGATGCTGAGCGCCTCTTCATCTGCTGATTTGTCACGCTCAGATCTTCTTTGGTAAAGTGTCTGTTCCATTTTTCTGCTCACCGTTTAATTGCTTTTGAAACCTTTAGCCTGCTGTTCCCTGGCCTCCCCTAGGCCTTGCGAGCCAGACTCCTGGGGTAGACCCTGGAAGTCCCTGTTGGAAGGAAGCACAGACGGAGGTAGAGGCTGTGGACAGAGAGGGGGTCTTTGCCGGGGTAGGACCTCCTGAGTTGACCTACCGGGTGATGTCCCCAGGGACCTGGGACCCAGGGCTCAGCTGTCTCCCTGCCTGTGCCCTGCCCTTCCGCCTTGACCCGTCTGATCAGGCCTTCTGTCTGTGGGTTTCCTCGGTCTGCTCAGCCCAGGGCAGCTGTGCATAAGTACCCATTGCATGGCGCTGTCTGGGGTCCTCCCTTCCTCACCCGTGACCTCAGGCGTCTGCTTCCTCTGGGCCTTCCAGAGAATGCAGCCTTGTCAGAGACGCCCCGCCCTACTTTGGTTCACACTTCGGTCCTCTCGGTGCTTATTGTCTGGTTGTCTCCTCGTGGACGAGGTCTCACTCTGCCTGCACGTCACCTCCTCGGGAGCAGGGCAGGCGCCCTAGTGCCTGGAGCCTCACGGGACTTTGGAGATTTTGTTGAAGTGAGTCGTTAATCACTGAAGCTGAAGCTCCAATACTTTGGTCACCTGATGCGAAGAACTGACTCATTTGAAAAAAGACCTTTATGCTGGGAAAGATTGAAGGTGGGAGGAGAAGGGGACAACAGAGGATGAGATGGTTGGATGCCATCACTGACTTGATGAACGTAAGTTTGAGCAAACTCTGGGAGTTGGTGATGGACAGGGAGGCCTGACGTGCTGTGGTCCATGGGGTCGCAAAGAGTCAGACACACGACTGAGCGACTGAGCTGAACTGAACTGAGTAATTAATCTTTTTATCCATCATTGTTATTTGAAAGTAAAGTTCATAACTTTTTGGCCCTTGCTCTTTTTATCTTCTGTTTGTGGAAGTAACCTCAGCCTCTTACTCGGAAAATGTGAACTCTTACCCGAGGCCCTCTGGCTCATGGGCTGGTGCAGGGAGCTCAGGGAAGGAGCCTCCTTCAGATCTCAGAGCTGGGCCTTCTCACGAGATAAGGTCGTCAAATCGAGTCCCTTCTCCTCCGTAATTATCATATTATATGCCCTCTGGCTTTCTGCTTCTTAGAGCAGTTTCACGAGATAGGGAAATAGGATGCTTTTTCCAGTTAGCCACGGAGAAGTAACGTCTCGTTACATTTAAACAGACACAGAGGATGGTGAACGTGCAGGCTGCAGGCCTTTAAGACCCCGTTATCCACAGACGGTCCTTCCGGTTGGGGTGACGAGCTCTCTGTGGCCCTGAAGCACGGTCGTTTTCTGGGAGGCACGTATCCGTGGAGCACAGATGTGTCCATCCTGGACTCGTCCGCTGACTCTGAGCTTTCTGCAGGCAGGCTTCCCGACTGGAGTGTCTATGTGGAGGGGCTTGGACCCGGCTGGCAACCGGGGCCGAGGTGGCCAGGGAGAAGCCCGCTTCTGGAGGAGCAGGCATTGGCTGTGTCCCAAGGGTCTGGCCCAGGCTGAAGAGGGTTGGGGCGTCTGCACGGGGTCGCTGCCTCCATGCCCAGGGGTCTCCTCCCGGCCTGCTCTGCTCACCGTCCCTCACTTCCTCGAGCTTGCCAGCACCCCCTCCTGCCCTGGCTGACCCTACGGTGCCCACGTGATTCCCACGGTCTGCTCGCGTCTCTGTCCCCTTGGACACAGCTCTCGAAGGGGGCAGCCTCCACTCTGGTCTTTGTACCGGGTGCCTGTTGGACACTGGGGTCTCTGACCGGCGTGTCGGAGCATCTTGCTGGGATTCCGGCCACGGCCGAGGCCCTGACTGTCTCTTCTCGCGCTGCAGGCTGTCGGGGCCGGGGCCTGGGTCTTTCTTCTCCTGTGTTGGCCGGCCCCTCCTGTGGGGCTGGCCCGCAGGGTAAGCACCTGGCAGATGCTGGGGGGCTGCACGCAGTAGACGCGCTCCTCCTGGGGTGGGCCTTCTGGGCCCTTCCATGGGGCACGCGGTGCTGGCAGGGTCTCAGGCCGGGGAGCTGAGCCTGCGTCTTCGTAGCTACTGCTCTCTCCATCCTGTCTCACAGCTCATCTTTGTTTTACCCTTTGGAGGTGGGGGGATGCGTTTGTCAGAGCCTGTCGTTAGTCGCTCAGGTGTGACCCCAGCTCTTTGTGACTCCAAGGACTGGGGCCCACCAGGCTCCTCCATCCATGGGATTCCCCAGGCAAGAATACTGGAGCGGGCTGCCGTTTCTTTCTCCAGGGGACCGTCCTGACCCAGTAGCTGAACCCATTGTCTCCTGCACTGGCAGGTGGATTCTGTCCCACTGAGCCACCTAAGAGACCTCCTTGTGAGAGCCTGAGAGATGTGTGTTCATCACACAGTCAGTCCAGTAAGCTCTTCTGGTGTATATGTCCAGGGTCTAATCCATAGAGCTGTCCCTTGGTTCTCTTTTTGGCTTTATGGTAAAATAAATCAGAGCAAAAAGGTTTCCATAACAAATATGTCCAATGTAAAGAAAAAATTAAAAATTGCTTCCACACGTTCACTGTCATGAAAGCTGAGCAATAAATAATTGATGTCTTTGAACTGTGGTGTTGGAGAAGACTCTTGAGAGTCCCTTGGACTGTGAGGAGATCCAACCAGTCATCCTAAAGGAGATCAGTCCTGCATGTTCATTGGAAGGACTGATACTGAAGTTGAAACTCCAGTACTTTGGCCACTGACTCATTTGAAGAACTGACTCATTTGAAAAGACACCGATGCTGGGAAAGATTGAGGGCAGGAGGAGAAGGGGACTACAGAGGATGAGATGATTGGATGGCATCACCGACGCAATGGACATGAGTTTGAGCAAGCTCCGGGAGTTGGTGATGGACAGGGAGGCCTGGCATGCTGCAGTCCGTGGGGTCACCAAGAGTTGGACATGACTGAGTAACTGAACTGAAGTGAACTGTCCACTGTCAAGCTGATGAGACCGCCACGCTGACGTCATCGAGCTCCCTGCTCTGTCCCTCCCCAGACATGTCCGTGTCCCCCAGCAAGGAACTCTCCGCTTGTTTTTTGGTGAATTGTTCTCTTGCTCTTCTCCAGGTTTGTGGCGTGGGTGTGTGTGCGTGTGTTTCCCCTGTTTTCACTCTTCATTTTTAGTGGAGCGGAGCTAAGCGCGCCCCTTGTCAGCACTCCTCTATTATAGAGTCAAGGCGCTCGGAGCCCCAGCCACTGCCCGCTTGTGCGGCTCGTTTCCACTGCTGCGTAGTGTTCCCTCTGTCTTCTGTGACTTATTGATCCAGCCCAGGGTTAAGGAGGCCCTGGCTTATGTTCATTCTGGTGCTTTTTCTCTTAAATGCATCACACGACTTACTAAATCTATTCATAGATATATTTTTAGTAAGTGGCATCTTTTTGCATTTTAGTAGCATTGTCTAATTTCTTAATGACAGTGTATAGAAATGCAGCTGACCTTTGTAAGTTAATTTTATATCTGACAAGCAGTAATCTTTTATAAATTCTAATGTTTTGTGTGTAGGTGTATCTGCGTTTTTAAAGAAGTTAATCATGTGGCTTATGAATAATGATAGTTTCATTTTTTCTTTCTGTTCTATATATCCATGCTTGGTTTTTTTTTCCCCCTCCGCTGGCCAAGATTTCCACTACAGTATTGAATATTTGTGTTGAAAGAAGGCATATCCTGGTGTCATTCCAGTTTTGAAGCAGTCTGTGTCACTGGCTTAGGATTTTGCTCTCGGGCTTGCAGATGCCTTAAGGGTGGAGCCTTGCTTTACTCAGGTCTCAAAGTCCTCAGTGGCTGCTGAGGTTTTATCATCTCCTTTCCCACTTGTTGTCTGAGGTGAGAGTAGGTCTTTGCTCCTTTATTCTGTTGATACAGTGGATTTTATTAGGCGGCTTCCGAGTAGGAAGGAGACTGTGCGTTCCTGAAGTAAATCCAAGTTGGCCAGGACGGGTTTTTCACTGCCTCGCAGGATGAAGAGTGCTAACATCTCGCGAGCCGGGCTGCCCGACGGGGAAGGCTGGCCGCTCTCTAGAGGCCTCTGGCCGCGTCTGGCTCCCCAGCTGCGCTGTGACTCGCAACTCCATCTGCCGCGCCGAACGTGCGCTCTGATGTGGTGACCCCATGATGTGTTGTCTGAAGGTGTTGCTTCTTTTCTGCACTTTAATTCCGAGCCTGATGAAACGTGTGTGCTTTGCCAGCCCATCAAGTCAAGTGACTTGAGCACAAAACGTGGCATGTACGTCCCCACATGGCAGGGGGTGAAGGTGGAGTGACTCGCCACCAGCCTGGCCGGCAGGCTGCTCCGAGCGCGTGTTGCTGACTGGCCTGTGCAGCTGCGCTCAGGGTGTGTACTGTGTGATGGACGGCTGCCGATTAATCTGCGTTTTAGATTTGTCACGGCCTCTTATTTTCATCCCGTTCATCAGATGTTGTAATTTGTCTGGGGGCCGCGTCCCCTCAATTGTGGTGCAAGCGCTTGTGTTATAAATATCTCCTCTTTCCGAGCCCACATGGCTCCTGGATTTCGGGAGATATAAATCCCACAGGTCTTCTCAACGCAATCGTATATTTTGTTGTTATTCTCACAGAAATTATCTCCATGGCACTTGATACGCTGGGAAGCCACGTTGCCGATGCAC
>SJYC01015174.1:0-11041 GCA_006408675.1 Madoqua kirkii
ACTCTGAGTTCAAATGGTCTCTTATCTGCCCCTGAATTCCCAGAGCCCTTGATTAATTCTATGATGCCCTTTGGTTCTTATTGGTTCATTGATTTCTGAACTCATTTATTCATCATTTAAGAAAATGTTTAATGAGTGGCAGTTTTGTGCCTGGCCTTGAATAAAGCTCTAGAGATTCTTCAATGAGTAAGATAATAGCTTCATACAATGTCTTGCCTCTCAGCTAAAGTTATGTGAGCTCCTGGATGTTGCAACCATGTTTATTTTTTTCAATTAATAAATTTGATTGTGCTGGGTCTTAGATATGGCATGCAGGATCTAATTCTCTGACCAGGGATTGAACCCGGACCCCCTGTACTGGGACTGTGGAGTTTGAGACACTGAACCACCAGGGAAATCCCAGAACCACGTTGTTTTGATGGTCTTTATCTTTCCTCTCCTTGTCCTCCTACCTCACTGTCTTGCAAAGTGTTCCCCATCCAAGGAAATGCTCACTACATACTTCAGAATGAATAAATAAATAATGAAAGAATCAGTAATCTGGCAATCTAGTTAATAGGTTTTAAACTTTGTTCTTCCTGTATCATAAAGAGCCAGTTGCCTTAACATAGGTATATCCCATTTCTAAGAAAAAAATATTGATCTAGAAAAAGCTCTTAAAATAATTCAAAATTGAGATATGAATATTCAGTTTCCAAAAGAATTCTTCACTTTACAAAAGGTTTGCCACAAAGTTTCTTTATATTGTGAGCTCTTGTCCCGAGAGCATTCAAAATGCAATCAGCTATTCAGTAATGCAACCACTAAGTGAGAAGAGAAAGGTTTGGGCAGCAACTGGTGTTACCTGCTTAGGATGAAGTGGGTAGAGACCTCCTTGTTCTTAAAAGCAGTCCTTTAAGGACAGCACTTATTTTAGCTGTCTCCAAGTACTGCCAAGGCTCACTGCAGAGTTATAGGACTTGATCTTTTTTACATCATTGAAAGGGTATTGTGATGCACTGTGAGTTAGAAACTTTTGGTAGGTAATGCCTTCAAGTCTTGGACTTATTAAAAATAGAGATCCTTTGGTCTCCTTGAGAGCCCAGCTGCACATGAAAGAAAGGATAAAAATTGGTGTGGAAAGGAAAACCATGTGGCAAGTAACCTGGACTATTTAATCACTAGATTTTTCTATAAAGATTATTCCAAAGACAACATAAGATCAAAGATCTGAGAGGTGCTGTACTACAAGCACTACCCTTTGCAAGCTAAAATTGAGGAAGTAGGAGTTGGCCCCTGGAACAGATGGGTCTAGCTCTGCTTGGTCCAAGACTAGATAAGGCTCCATCCTGCTACTACTGAAGGTATCAAAGGAGACAGTTAATTGGTTCTCTGTATGTCTCCTTGGGAAAAATACTTCTTCAAGTTCTCTGTCCATTTTCTAATCAGTGTGTTAGTTTTTTAGCTAATGTGTTATACAAATTTTTAATGTATATTTGGCTATTAACCTCTTACCAAACATACCATTTACAAATAACTTTTCCCATTCAGTAGGCTGCCTTTATATTTTGTTGACAGTTGCTTTCATTGTGCAAGGACTTTTTGGTTTAATTTACTGTCATTTGTGTAGTTGTGCTTTTGTTGTCCTTGCCTGAGAATCCAAAAAAATATTGCTAAGACTGATATCAAAGAGCATGCTACTATGTTTTTCTTCTAGGAGTTTTATGGTTTCAGACCTTACATTTAAGTATATAATCCATTTCAATCTTTGAATATGGGGTAAGAACATAGCCTCGATTTATTTTATCGTATGTAGCTGTCCAGTTTTCCTGGCACCATTTTTTTTAAAGATACTATCTCTTCCCCACGTGTATTCTTGCCTTCTTTGCTGTAGATTAAGACTAAACCTACAATATCTCTGAGGTATGCCTGTAGTCATTTGAGAGCTATAAATTGATATCTGATTATGGTTTTGATCTGCATTTTCCTGATGATTAGTGATGTTGATAAATTTATTTTTAAGCTCTTTATTTTGTTCCATTGATCTCTGTGTCTGTAATTTTGTCCAGTACCATGTTTTTGATTACCATAGCTTTGCATAGCTTGAAATCATGGAGTATAATACCTCCAGGTTTTTCTCTTTTTTTTCAAAATTATTTTGACTATTCACGGTCTTTTGTGATCCCACCCAAATTTTCGGATTGTTTGCTTTAGGTCTGTGAAAAATGCCATTGGTATTTTGATTGGAACTGGGTTAAATCTATAGACTATTTTGAGTGGTATGGACATTTTAACAATATTCACTCTTCCAACCCAAGAACACAAGAAATCTATTTCTTTATCATTTTCAAATTCTTTCATGAATATTTTATAGTTTTTCAGAATATAGGTCTTTTACCTTCTTGGTTGTTTATTCCTAGGTATTTTTTTCTTTTGATGCAATTTTAAATGAGTTTATCTTCTTGCTTTCTCTTTCTGACAGTTCATTATTGGTGTATGGAAAAGCAACAGATTTCTTTGTATTGTATCCTGCAGCTTTACTGAATGCATTGATTAGTTCTAATAGTTTTGTATAATATATATATAAATATATAATTATCATTTCTATATATATTATTATGCCATCTTCAAATAATGAGTTTTACTTCTTTTCCCCAATTTGGATCATTTCATCTTTTTGTTGTCTAACTGTTACAGCCAGGACAACTAACGCTATGAATAAAATCCTAATACTTTGAATAAAAGTGGCAGGAGTGGGCATTCTTGTCGTATTCTTGCTTTCAGCTTTTCACAATTGAGTATATGTTAGCTGTGGGTTTACCATATATGACAGTTTATCATATATATCA
This sequence comes from Madoqua kirkii, assembly GCA_006408675.1. Taxonomy (NCBI): domain Eukaryota; kingdom Metazoa; phylum Chordata; class Mammalia; order Artiodactyla; family Bovidae; genus Madoqua; species Madoqua kirkii. The sequence continues at coordinate 2,829 of SJYC01015174.1, forward strand.
TATATATGCAGGTATTATAGCTACTTGGGAATTTCCTGAAATGCTTTGAGAAATTATTGATAAAGGCATGTACTTATCTAGCAGGTCTTTTTTTTTTCCTGGGGAAATGGAGTTTATGGTCATCACAGGAGTCCAGTGAGATGGAAGAGGCTTTCCTCTCAGTAATTCATTCATAACCTTAATGCATGTTTAGCAGATTTATAAATTCATGTTTGTTACATTTGACAACAAGGCTTCACAAATTATTTAAGTAGATGAAAGCACAGCTGAGTTTCCAAAGGCTGTAGTGTAGAGCAGAAAGAGAACTTGATTGGACAGAACTCATTGTATCTTGTCAGCATCTGGCCATCCTTAAAGAAATGCCTAGCCTTCCAAAAGGAATTTTTTAAAAGTTCCTAAACCTTATTGGATTCTTCCAAGGTAGTAATGTATCTCTCCTTCCTTTGCAAGCAGTGGTTCACGGCATCGCAAAGCATGCTGATGCCCGAGGTTCTAACTTAATGGGCCAGCGGTGGGGGAGGAGGAAGGTGTGGACACCAACATTGTTTAAAAATGTCCCAAATGACTCCAGCAAATTGTTGGCATTGAGAAATTTGGTCCTCAGGGTTCTCCAACCTTCCTAATCTCACGTGTCCTCACTAATGCCCTTGAGGTAGTCCCTGGGTCAGGCAACAAGCTCTTCCATGAGATAAGAAACTAAGGCACAGAGAGGTTCATGGACTTCTCTGATGCTGTGCAGCCAACGAGCCAAGATTGGAATCAGTGACTCCAAAATAATAACATCACCTCTTTCCCCAGCAACTGGTGACATGAACACAGACTACACATATGAAGACCAACTGGGGGGTGGTAGGACAGCCTGTGTCAAGGATATCACAGAAGGGTATGAAACAGTTCTGAGACAACTGTTCCTCCTGATCAGACACAGATGCACAAAATGGATACTTATTTGAAACCATGCAAGGAATGAAGCATTAATTTCCTCTTTAAAGCCTTCCTTCCCTCCCATTTATTGCTATTAATTCCATTTTCTTAGAAAACCTATCAAGATCCACAGACTTTCTACCACCTGGATTCTTAGTTCTGTCACTGAAAGACACTGGAAAATTCTCAGATGTCCCTGTAATTTAGGTCCCAAAGTCACCACAAATCTGCATTTGCATGTGACAGGACTACAGAGACTTCCCTGCTTGCTGTTTTTCTTTTTTCTCTCTATTTTTTGGCTGCACTGTGCAACATGCACAGTCTTAGTTCCCCAACCAAGGATCGAATCTGTGCCCCCTCGAGTGGAAGCTTAGTGTCTTCACCACTGAACGGCCTGTGAACGTGTGTGTGCTCAGTTGCTCAGACGTGAACAACTCTTCGCAACACCACGGACTGCTGCACCCCAGACTCCTCTGTCCATGGGATTTTCCAGACAAGAAAGCGGGGGTGGAAAGCCATTTCTTACCCCAGACAAATAGGTTTTTTATGTGGATAAGATGATGTAATGGAAGAGGATGCCAGACCAAAGTTACATGAGTAAGGAGGAAAAGTTGATGCCAGCCTATAAAGTGGCAAAGGACGGGCTACTTCTGTTGTTTGGTGGTGATGCTCCCAGTGATACAAAGGTGAAGTCTCTCTGTTATCATTCAGAGAACCCGAGAGCCCTTGAATGGAAGAGTGCCCCAAAGACTGGGGTGCCATTTTCCAGGTCTGGTTTTCCCACCACTTTATCCCTGAGGTAGAGAAATATTGCCTAGAAAAGGACATCCGTTCAACAGTCTTTGGCCAAAAGTCGTAATGACAGATCCACAGATTACAAGCAGCCCAGCTCCATGGCCCTGTGAAACCAATTGGCTGAGGCTGAATTGTTGTGTTTGAGCTCAGTTCTCTTTCTAGCCAATCCAGCTCACTTTGTTCTATTACAGAGTTAGTTCCTGAGACTGTTTCCCAATAAACCACCTTCATACAATTCTGTCTCAGAGTTGTCTGTTTCTCAGTGAGTCTTAAAAGAGTTGGTTCTGTGAGTTGTCTGAGGACATAGACTCTGAATTGAATTTTGGAATTGCATCACCCAAGACTATTGGTGAGGACGTCATCACTGGTGGCAGGTGGAGCAGGGAGAGCCGCTGGCATTCTATAGCAGAGCAAATGTTAAGACTTTCACTTAGAGGACATGAAAGGAAGGAATCCATGGGCAGGTGCAGTTTCTCAGGCACTGGAAAAGCTGGAGAAAGAAGTAATTATTAGAGCAATGGATTAGGTGGCTTTTGATGAGTACCACTGTGCTTTGCAATAAGATAGAGAATGTATGAGGATGATTAAGCATTAACTTTGGCAAAATGTGAAATTGAGGGTCTCTCTTTGTAGCGCATAGAAAGACTCTCATTTGTTGTGGCAAGAAGGCGGAAACTGATGAGAATCAGTCTCAGGACTTAGGCATAAATGTAGTGAAGTTCCAGAGAATAGTCAACAAATTTGCCATGCCAATGTCAAGGCTATGATTGGGAAGGAGTGGCAACCTAAGATTTGGGGTGAGGAAGAAGAGGTCAATGTACTTGGGAACCTTGAAAACAGACTCATCTGAATTTCTGGACTGCAGAAGTGAACTACTCCTCTCTTTAAAGGGTTATTGTTCCTCTCTTGCTTGAAAATCATGCAGAATCCATCTTCCCTCTTTAGAATCTACCCACTTTCCCTCTTTTGACCATCAGAGAGTACTTAGACCAAGTAACAATGTAACCTGCAGGGAAGTGCTGGACCTGCTTAGAGAGGAAAGAAATTATGAGTCAAAAAAATATAACCTGAATTCTAATCATAAGGGAAGTTTAGATAAGCTGAAATATTTCTATAAAATAACTGGTTTGAACTCTTTAAAAATTACAAATGAAGATTAAAAAAAAAAAAAGCTAAGACACTCTTCCAAATTGAAAGCCTAAAGAGATAAGACAAATAAAAGCACTCTGTAATCTTGGACTGGATCCTGGCCCAGGTTGTAAAAGGGCTCTGCAGCCTACCCAGACTCCACCTTCTGGAGTCCCAGCTGAAAGTATTCAGTCCTTCCCCGAGAATTTCCCATGACTGAAAAGAGTGATTCCTGAGGCAGACCACCTCCAGGGGCTGCTTAACCTGGATATACAGAAGTCCAGTCTCCTGGCTCCAATTTGGGACGTCTCTGAAACTCCATTCTAGCTTTGGAGCTCTCCGTGGCATTGGCTGAGGCCTCTGATGCAAGTGACGTGCAGTTCAGCTGATCCTGTTGCTACAGGTGCATGTGTCCTCAGTTGGGTCCAGCTGTTTGTGACTGCATGGACCATAGCCTGCTGGCTCCTTCTGTCCATGGGATTTCCCAGGCAAGAATATTGGAGCGGGTTGCCGTTTCCTCCTCCAGGGGATCATCCCCACCCAAGGACTGAACTTGTATCTCCTGCATCTCCTACATTGGCAGGTGGATTCTTTACCACTGAGCCACATGAGAAGCCATTTCTGCAGGAACATACCCCCAAATCTCTGCTAAGCAAATTTCTATCACAGAGTGTTTTCCAGGAAACTTTATGTGGGAGACCCAGTCAGAGCTAAAGACCTCTCTCTTTTAAAGGGCCACAATTCCTGCTTTCTCCATCTCTTTCTAGTCCAGTGCTGGGGAGGGGAGGAGGAAGTAATGACTCAAGTGTATTCCATTTAAAGAAAGCTTAGAAGAAGAAAAGAAAGAAAAAACTTTCTTCCTTGATTAAAAAAGTTATTCTCAAGTTTCTGGTGTCATGAAATCTACTAAAAAATCTAAAAAATTGAGAACTACCTAACACAATACTTCTAATTTTAAATTAACAATTAAAAAACTTCTCTTTATCTAGTAAATCCTACATGAATGTTCAAGAAGAACCTTCCAGGTGCTCGTTACTGCAGTAGCCGCAGGGAGTGAGGAAAGCCTAGGAGAATCAGAATCAAACCCAGGCCAAAACTGCAGCTCTGCTGGTCAACTCTGCACCTTTGCTGCAAAGTTGGATTAAAAAAAAAACCTACCACATAAGGGTCATTCACGTTAGACTTACAGAAGATGATGCCTGTGGCAGCAGCTTGTTAGTTTGTAAAGGTTCATTATAATTATATAGGGCAGTATAGACCTGTTTCACTCTAACTCATGAATCTGTCCTTTAGGACAATTGCATATAGTACCCTTTCCCAGATATTTTATTTAGAAAAACTGCAAACTCATAAAGTTGAAAGAACAGTACAATCAGCATCTATATACCTTTTACCTAATTGGGGCAGTTTTAAAATAATTATTGAAGTCATATAAATTTTGTTGTGAGTCATTTGAAAGTAGATGACATGACACAACTAAACATTTCAGTATGTGTCTCTTAAGAATAAAGTTATTTTCTATTGTAAAAAATGAATGAATAAAAAATCTCAATTGGAGTCAAAGCACTAGAAGGGGAAGCTTTTGCTTCCTTTTAGGGTAGCAGAGCCTAGCAGGGGAAAAACAAAAAACTTCTCTTCTTTCCTGGCAAGCACTCAGCCAATGAAAGCCATGGACAATTTGTAGCCCTCCCAGCTTCCTTTTTCCCACTATAAGCATTCTCCTTTTTTTGTCATGGGGTGACTTATGTGGCTTCCCATGGCTGCAGGCCCAGAAATGTAACTCTCATTGATCTTGAATAAATCATCTTTTCTGGAGAAATAACTGTCTGTTTCAGGTCAACGCTATTAACTTCAGTACGTTGTCTCACATTAGTGACACTAAAAATTCTATAATGTTTACTCATTTACAGTCTAAATTGACTCAGAATTGTTTTTGAAAGCTGAATTTTTATAAATAATTCAAAACCTGAAGTTAGTGCTGGCTTCAGCAGCACATATACTAAAAGAGGAACGAAACAGAGAAGATTAGCCTGGCCTCTGTGCAAGCATGACATGCAAATTCATGAAGCGGTCCATATTTTGCACCTTTCCCCACATCAAGACTTGAACCACAAGCTGGAATCAAGAAGACTGCTGGGGGAAATATCAACAACCTCAGACATACAGATAATATCACTCTAATGGTAGAAAGTGAAGAGGAACTAAAGAGCCTCTTGATGAGGTTGAAAGAGGAGTGAAAAGCTGGCTTAAACTTAAATGTCAAAATAAACAAACAAAACCCAAACCTGAAGTTAACACATCATATCTGGCTGTTATGTCTCCGGTTTCTGCTAATCTACAACAGAAGCCCTCAGAATTTTGTTGACTTTTTATGATAATGATTTGCTCTAAAGGGCCACACTAATCATCTCATAATATGTCTCACAGTCTACTATTTTCTCATTTCCTCATAATTCAGTTCAGTTCAGTTTAGTCGCTCAGTCGTGTCCAACTCTTTTCGACCCCATGAACCGGAGCACACCAGGCCTCCCTGTCCATTCACCAACTCCCGGAGTTCACCCAAACCCATGTCCTCATAATTAAATTGTATGTAAACATTTTTGACAAGACTATCACATATGGGATATTGTGGCACATTATATACTTTTGATCAAGATGTATGTCAATCATACTTCAATAAAGTGATTTTTAAAAAGACCCTACCAAAAAGTTGGATAGTTCTTTTGCTTGTAGGTTATAAAAATGATTACTATTAATGGAAAATATTAATTTTTGGAAGGCTATTAGGTAGACTATAAAATGAAAGAGAGGGGGACTTTGCTGGTGGTCCAGAGGCTAAGAATCTGCCTTCCAATGCAGTAGATGTGGGTTCAATCCCTGGTCCAGAAAATAAGAGTCCACGTGCTGCAGGGCAACTAAACCCTTGTGCCACAACCACTGAGTCCGTGAGCCACATCTACTGATGCCCTCACATCTAGAGCCTGTGTTCCACAACAAGAGAAGCCCCTGCAATGAGAAGCCACTGCAGCAAAGAGTAGCCCCTGCTTGCCACTACTAGAGAAAGTCTACAGGCAGCAGCAAAGACCCAGAGCAGTCAAAAATGAAATAATAAATAATAATTTTTTAAAAATTGAAGGAAGGATGAGAATCACTAAGCCTCAGGAAGGCAAGCATTAGGACAGGTCTTAGGATCCCAGAAGCAGGGGTTCCTGGTCCACTGGGTACTGAAACTGATATGACAGTGACATAGCCCATCTGTCAGAGGATAGGATCACATAGCCTGTTCAGAGCCACTAGGAAAATAGTATCAGACAGCCACTCCAACTGCTTTCTGTTTACATGATACAATTTACTGTTATACAAAGCTTACGTAAAAAATGCTTTTACTTGCTTTAATTGTTTGATTGTCCCATCAGACCAAGAGATGGGAAAGTCTGTGAAGAATCCCAAAGCAATAGAATGTCTCCTGAGTCATAAAATCATTTTATGCCTGCTACAGACTGAATGAATGTGCCACCTGAAAAATGTATATGTAGAAAAAACATGTATTCCCCAGTGTGATGGTATTTGGGGTTGGGGCCTTGAGAGGTAATTAGAGTTCAGTTGAGAGTGGGGCCCCTTCGATGAACATTTTGTTGTTCAGTCTCTCAGTTGTATCCAACTCTTCACAGTCCCATGGACTGCAGCACCCCAGGCTTCTCTGTCTGTCACCAACTCCCGGAGCTTGCTCAAACTCACATCCATTCAGTTGTGATGCCATCCAACCATCTTGTCCTCTGTCATCCCCTTCTCCTCCTGCCTCCAATCTTTCCCAGCATCAGGCTCTTTTCTAATGAGTTGACTCTTGGCATCGGGTGACCAACGTATTGGAGTTACAGCTTTAGTGTCAGTCCTTCCAATTCAGAGTTGATTTCTTTTAGGATTGATTTGTTTGATCTCCCTGCAGTCTAAGAGACTCTCAAGAGTCTTCTCCAACACCTCTGTTCAAAAGCATCAGTTCTTCAGTGCTCAGCTTTCTTTATAGTCTAGCTCTCACATTCATACATGACTACTAGAAAAATGCTACCTTTGGATCTTTGTTGGCAAAGTAATGTCTCTGCTTTTTAATAGGCTCTCTAGGTTTGTTTCTTCCAAGGAGCAAGCATCTTTTAATTTCATGGCTGCAGTCACCTCTGCAGTGATTTTGGAGCCCAAGAAAATAAAATCTCTCATGGTTTCCATCTGATGAATATAATGTCCTCGTAAGAACGTGAAGACAGAGAGAGAGACTCTGCATGTGCAGGAAGGAAAAGCCATGTAAAAACATAGTGAGAAGGCAAGTCAAGAAGAGAGCTTTCCTCAAGGAACAAATCAGCCAGCACCTTGATCTTGGATTGTTTAGCTTCCAGAACTGTGAGAAATAAGTTTCTATTGTTTTAGCTGCCCTGTCACATAGAGAGACTTGCGGACACAGCGAGGGAACAAGAGGTGAGAGACTCTGCATGTGCAGGAAGGAAAAGCCATGTAAAAACATAGTGAGAAGGCAAGTCAAGAAGAGAGCTTTCCTCAAGGAACAAATCAGCCAGCACCTTGATCTTGGATTGTTTAGCTTCCAGAACTGTGAGAAATAAGTTTCTATTGTTTTAGCTGCCCTGTCACATAGAGAGACTTGCGGACACAGCGAGGGAACAAGAGGGTGAGGCAAATAGAGAGCGTAGCATTGAACATACACATCCAGTTCAGTTCAGTTCAGTCCAGTCACTCAGTCATGTCCGACTCTTTGTGACTCCATGAATTGCAGCACTCCAGGCCTCCCTGTTCATCACCAACTCCCGGAGTTCACTCAGACTCACGTCCATCGAGTCGGTGATGCCATCCAGTCACCTCATCATCTGTTGTCCCCTTTTCCTCCTGACCCCAAATCCCTCCCAGCCTCAGAGTCTTTTCCAATGAGTCAGCTCTGCATGAGGTGGCCAAAGTACTGGAGTTTCAGCTTCAGCATCATTCCTTCGAAAGAACATCCAGGGTTGATCTCCTTCAGAATGGACTGGTTGGATCTCCTTGCAGTCCAAGAGACTCTCAAGAGTCTTCTCCAACACCACAGTTCAAAAGCATCAATTCTTTGGTGCTCAGCTTTCTTCACAGTCCAACTCTCACATTCACACATGACCACTGGAAAAACCATAGCCTTGACTAGATGGACCTTCGTTAGCAAAGTAATGTCTCTGCTTTTGAATATGCTATCTAGGTTAGTCATAACTATGCTTCCAAGGAGTAAGTGTCTTTTAATTTCATGGCTGCAATCACCATCTGCAGTGATTTTGGAGCCCTCAAAAATAAAGTCAGCCAGTGTTTCCAGTGTTTCCTCATCTATTTCCATGTGTCAA
>SJYC01015177.1:0-47352 GCA_006408675.1 Madoqua kirkii
AAAGCCCCGTGTCCTCTCCCACCAGCCTCCGGGAAGCCTCCCTGGTGCAGTCTCCCCCAACCTTGCCTACCCTGAATCGTCCCCTGGGAGCCCACAGGTCTCCACCTCATCACCTCCCTCCACCTGGTCTGTTCCCACGGACGCGGACGCCACCTCTACCACCCCCACTGCACAGCACCCAGCAGCCAGCCACTGGCTAAGGGTGGCCCCATCAGCTCAACCTCACAACAGGTCTGTGAATCTGGTAGGAAAGTGACACCATTTCACAGATGAATCACCTCCCTCCACCTGGTCTGTTCCCACGGACGCGGACGCCACCTCTACCACCCCCACTGCACAGCACCCAGCAGCTAGCCACTGGCTAAGGGTGGCCCCATCAGCTCAACCTCACAACAGGTCTGTGAATCTGGTAGGAAAGTGACACCATTTCACAGATGAGGAAACTGAGGGTTACACAGGCGGGTAAAGTGACTCCTCTGACGCCACATCTGAGAAATGGGAGAGCCAGGCCTGGCTGGTTGGAAGCTGGAGTGCTTACTCCTTATGCTGCACTGGGGTCACTCCTCCGTGGACCACTGACTGGGCCGTGCTCATCTCTGCAGCCAGTCTAGAACCTAGCTGCAGTCCCAATGACCAGAATTTCTGGTCTCCAAATGGCCACAGCACTGCATCGGCCAGGACTTTATTAACAAAGACGAGGGCTGCACCTTGAGATCCCTGAAAGATTCCCTGGAATGTGAGGGTGAAGGAGCTGACACCCAGACCAAGGGCTTGGGTACAAGCCACACACCTGTGTTCCCAGGGAACCACGTGATTTCCAAAGGCAAGGTGACTGGATGAGAGCTGCCCTTACTGATACAAGAACACCTGTTGCTGCTTCATACCCATACTCCCCTGGAAGAGCAGATCCTGCTGATACCAAAAGTCACCAAGGTTTGAGGTCTGCCAGGACTCCAAGGGGGCTTCCCTGGTGACTCAGTGGTAAAGAATCCGCATGCAATGCAGGAGATTCAAGTTTGATTCCCAGGTTGGGAAGATGCCCTGGAGGGCATGGCAACCCACTCCAGTATTCTTGCCTGGGGAATCCCATGGACACAGGAACCTGGTGGGCTTCAGTCCAAGAGGTTGCAAAGAGTCGGATACAACTGAGAGACTACACACACACACACAGCTCCTAGGGCACCAGACTACATGTGAGCTCAGCGTTGGAGATGGTTGGTGGTGGCTACACGACACGTGATATACCTAATGTCCCTGGCTGTACTTTAAAACTGTGATCTTTATTTTGACATAAAACATGAGCTCAGGTGTCCTTCACCACTTAAGAGAAAAGACTAGTGGCAACGACTGCAGAGAGCATGTTCTTGGTTATACTGAGATTAAACAGAGGAGAGTGACCACCAGTTGTAACACCATGGATCTGAATGTCACTAACACACCCAGCATCTCTAGTAATAAGTGTTGCAAAAGCTCCACTGAGCGGGACAGTGGGGTAGGGTGCAGGGGACAAGCCCAAAGAAGGATAATTCTTCCCAGTTCATCTCATGGGCACTGACCAGTCTCTTACAGGGTGACTCGTGACCACAAGAACTATCTTATTTAAGCATTTAAACATTTGACCAATTCCTAAGAAGTCAAAAATAAATGATCGTAGATTTTAATTACAGAATACCCACCGATCACAATTATTCAGACATCACAAATACACGTGAGATAACAGGGGGCGGCCCCCTCAGCTCTCCACCCCTATCCCATTCCTCAGGTTTAACAAATGTTCATCTATTAGATCCTGGCCTTCCAGGTTTTCAATTTCCCATAATAGGTAAACCTACATAGCACCTATGCAAACACAAGTGAATTAACTTTTAAACACATATTCTCAAACGAATCTCGATTACCCTCCATGACTGGCTCTACTTGAATTAACTGTATTTATCCAGGTCCCCAAGGACAGACTCTAGCCCTTGTCTGCTGTCCCTTGTTTTCTCTGCAGATTTCAGTCTCCCCCTAGCCCTCACATCTTGGGACAGCCTCCCTTTTTACAAGCCTCACCCAAGACTCACTGCCAACAATGAATTTAACTCTGACTCTTTTCACCTGGTCTGGGTGAGCTGTCCTGGGGAGAGGGAGGTGGTGCTATTATTATGTCCAACTTACAGATGAGCAAACTTGAGATGTGGCCTCAGAGGTGCTCATGGGCATCCCTCCTCAATGCTCAAGCCACCAGACATCCTGCACCCAGAGCTCTGTACACTCCGTTCCATAAGCTCCCCTGTGGATCCACCAGGACTAGGTGGATAAACTTTTCCTTTTTTCTTTTTAATATTTATTTATTTGGGCTTCCCTGATGGCTCAGACTGAAGAATCTGCCTGCAATGTGGCGGAACTGCACTGGATCTCTGGGTTGGGAAGATCCCACTGGAGTGGCAACCCACTCCAGTATTCTTGCCTGGACAATCCCATGGACAGACGAGCCTGGCGGGCTATAGTCTATGAGGTCAAAATGAGTCAGACACGACTGAACGACTAACACACACACACACGTGTTTATTTGGCTGAACTGGGTCTTAGTTTTGGCTCATGGGATCTTTGTCGCAGCATTTGGACTCTTTAGTTGCAGTACTTGGATTTCCTTCCCTGACTAGGGTGGAACCCAGGCCCCCTGCATTGGGAGCACAGAGTCTTAGCCATTGGACCACCCAGGGAAATTCCTAAATTTTTCCTAAGAGAGCCAGATAGTGTATTAATTATGGTAGGCTTGTGAGCCCAAAGGTGTCTGTGGTACATACTCAATCTTGTCTGCTGTAACTCAAAAGTAACCACAAACAACAGGTAAAACATGGGCATGGGTGTGTCCCAAGAAAACCATCCACAACTAATTTGCAGGCTCCTGCTCCAGGATGAAACAGAATTCATATATTTATGAGAATGGAGAAGTTGTGTATGTGGGCAGAGGTTGCAAGAGTATTTTCTTGCTGGTGTCTTGACTCCCCTGTAAGACTGTAGAATCCTAAAGGGCAGAAGTTGGGGGTTACATTTCCACTGAAATCTTAATATCTCATCCAGTGCTCCTTGATTCAGAAAACATCCAAACATATATGATGAGTTAAAGGAGCTTGACTGGATTATGTAAGAAGTGATTTTCGCTTTAACACAAGATTTAGTAAAAGGCTAGGATGTCTCTTGGAGAAGGCAATGGCACTCCACTCCAGTACTCTTGCCTGGAAAATCCCATGGATGGAGGAGCCTGGTAAGCGCAGTCCATGGGGTCACTAAGAGTTGGACACAGCTGAGTGACTTCACTTTCACTTTGCACTTTCATGCATTGGAGAAGGAAATAGCAACCCACTCCAGTGTTCTTGCCTGGAGCATCCCAGGGACAGAGGAGCCTAGTGGGCTGCCGTCTATGGGGTAGCAAGAGCTGAACACAACTGAAGCGACTTAGCAGCAGCACGATGTCTCTACTTTTAAAGGTTAGGCTATATGGCTATTTCACAACATGCAGTAAAATTTAATTAATGGATATGTGATTCCATAGGGAAGTATCTTTCAATAATAATAGGAATAGCTCAGGACAGTTTAAAAAAAAAAATGCCCCTGCTGCTGTATGTCAGCAACTCTGGCAGACTAACTGGGAGCTCCATGAAAGCACATCTCTTCACACGGAGAAGCTCTGATCATCAGCAACAGAATCCTATACTTTAGGCTATTAAGTAACTCATGTTCAGTTGCTCACTGAACATCAACCGGGTTCTGGGCATAAAGCTGAGTCAGTTCTCCTTCCTCACCTGGGTTCTTTATCAGACACCCCATGGAGTAGCATCGCAGACTTTTACAGGTAAGAAAACTAGAACTCAGAGAGGATTCTCCAAAGTCACCTGGCTGGTAAGTGACAAAACCGATAATGAGAACCAAGGTTTTGAATGCTAAGGTAGGCATACTCCCTCCCATTCCCCCAACCATGCCCATCCCACAGCTGCTGCACTGTTCGAACTCCAGCTCGGCTTGTACACTGATGTATCCTCAGATTGTGACAATATGCCAGGGATGGGCTGGCCCGTCCACTACCATGCCCCTCCTACTATATAGGACTGTTCACTTGTTTAACTAGTGACTACCCTTTATGTACAACTCCAGGAAGCCGTCAAGTCCTGACTCACTTCCTCAGGATCCAGGACTGTTCCCAGCCCCATGCCTGTAACCTGGCCAGCCCACGCAGGTGGAGCATAGGGCCTGGTCCCTTCACCTCTGCTGACGTCCTGGATGAGGAAAGCTCCAGGCAGAACCTGGAGACGTGCCCAGCTTCAGCTCTGCCAAGGGCTGGAATACCAGGGCTGGTCTGGCCAGTCAGGATAACCCAGGACAAGGGTGGAGGGGTGGCCTGGAGAACGCTGTCCAGAGATTAAGTTTTGTATCCTTTGGTATACAGGTAGGCAGATCAAATAAATATGATAGGACACGTGGGGTGGAGGCTGGACTGGTCTGACTTTTACTGACACAACTCTCTGGAATTCTGTTTTATAGCCAATCTGGGATAAACGTATCCACATAACAAATTATAATTTGTGTGAGCACCAGGTACGCCTTCAGACGGGTATTTATGATACATTTTAGAGTTAGATGGGTTCACTCTTCACTTTATAGATGAGCCCTGAGCTTGCAGTTTAACTGACTTGCATGCTAGTAGTTTAATCTTGGATAAGCTCCAGCACCTACGAGTTTGAAAAATAATTCAATAGCCACAAGATCACATAAAACCATGAAAGTGGATGGGGTGTATACCATCCCCAGGTTTTTTTTTTGTTTTTCCCTAAGGAATGTTTGCACAAGGTGACAACTGAACCCAGGGTTGGGCCAGCAGGCTAAATCTATTCCTCATCTATCACTGGCTTTTGGAGAAGCCACACTGGAGCCAGGAACAGGCTGTGAACGTTATTGGCCAAGTGGAATATCTGCTGAACTTTAAATATGAATCATCTGGTAGGCAGAGCTGTTAACCCATTTTACAGAGGAGGTAGCTGCCTTGCCCAAGACCACTCCTGGTAAGAGGAAGCGTCAACATCTGTACCAGGTCTTTTAGTGCCAAGTCTCGTGCCAGGCTGTAAATGCTTCCCAGGTGGATCAGGTGGTAAACAAACCACCTGCCATGTAGGAAACAGGATTCGATGCCTGGGTCAGGAAGATCCCCTGGAGACAGAAATGGCAACCCACTCCAGTATTCTTGCCTGGGAAATCCTGCAGAGAAGCCTGGCAGGTTCATGGGGTCTCAAAGCCACAATTTAGTGACTAAACAACAACAAAACACCAAAAGCTGCTGCAGCCATTTAAATAAATGTTTAGAACTTCAGAGGGAAGGCATTCTAGTTGGGAATAACAATGTTATAGATGATGAAGCTTTTGAATTGGACCTTGGAAGATGGGCAGGGTTTTGAAAGCACTTTGTTTATTTAGCTAAAGAGCTAACACCCTTCACAGAGCTGTGGGTGAGAAGAGCAGACAAAGCACCTGAAGCACCCGAGATTAGGTTAGTGATGCCCCACTCTAGGCTTCCAAGCAGGTAACGTGTCACCCATTAACACTCTGACAAGAGTCCCTTTCAGGAATGGAAGGAGGGGAAGGGTTACCCAGGAAAGAGAGTTCTTTGTTCTGGGTAATATGACAAACACTGAAGGAATACAAAGACCTATTCAGCTAGTTGTCTTCTTTTTAACCACTTGCTAATCATAATAATAATTTAGCTGCTGTATGTCAGCAACTCTGGCAGACTAACTGGGAGCTCCATGAAAGCACATCTCTTCACACGGAGAAGCTCTGATCATCAGCAACAGAATCCTATACTTTAGGCTATTAAGTAACTCATGTTCAGTTGCTCACTGAACATCAACCGGGTTCTGGGCATAAAGCTGAGTCAGTTCTCCTTCCTCACCTGGGTTCTTTATCAGACACCCCATGGAGTAGCATCGCAGACTTTTACAGGTAAGAAAACTAGAACTCAGAGAGGATTCTCCAAAGTCACCTGGCTGGTAAGTGACAAAACCGATAATGAGAACCAAGGTTTTGAATGCTAAGGTAGGCATACTCCCTCCCATTCCCCCAACCATGCCCATCCCACAGCTGCTGCACTGTTCGAACTCCAGCTCGGCTTGTACACTGATGTATCCTCAGATTGTGACAATATGCCAGGGATGGGCTGGCCCGTCCACTACCATGCCCCTCCTACTATATAGGACTGTTCACTTGTTTAACTAGTGACTACCCTTTATGTACAACTCCAGGAAGCCGTCAAGTCCTGACTCACTTCCTCAGGATCCAGGACTGTTCCCAGCCCCATGCCTGTAACCTGGCCAGCCCACGCAGGTGGAGCATAGGGCCTGGTCCCTTCACCTCTGCTGACGTCCTGGATGAGGAAAGCTCCAGGCAGAACCTGGAGACGTGCCCAGCTTCAGCTCTGCCAAGGGCTGGAATACCAGGGCTGGTCTGGCCAGTCAGGATAACCCAGGACAAGGGTGGAGGGGGTGGCCTGGAGAACGCTGTCCAGAGATTAAGTTTTGTATCCTTTGGTATACAGGTAGGCAGATCAAATAAATATGATAGGACACGTGGGGTGGAGGCTGGACTGGTCTGACTTTTACTGACACAACTCTCTGGAATTCTGTTTTATAGCCAATCTGGGATAAACGTATCCACATAACAAATTATAATTTGTGTGAGCACCAGGTACGCCTTCAGACGGGTATTTATGATACATTTTAGAGTTAGATGGGTTCACTCTTCACTTTATAGATGAGCCCTGAGCTTGCAGTTTAACTGACTTGCATGCTAGTAGTTTAATCTTGGATAAGCTCCAGCACCTACGAGTTTGAAAAATAATTCAATAGCCACAAGATCACATAAAACCATGAAAGTGGATGGGGTGTATACCATCCCCAGGTTTTTTTTTTGTTTTTCCCTAAGGAATGTTTGCACAAGGTGACAACTGAACCCAGGGTTGGGCCAGCAGGCTAAATCTATTCCTCATCTATCACTGGCTTTTGGAGAAGCCACACTGGAGCCAGGAACAGGCTGTGAACGTTATTGGCCAAGTGGAATATCTGCTGAACTTTAAATATGAATCATCTGGTAGGCAGAGCTGTTAACCCATTTTACAGAGGAGGCAGCTGCCTTGCCCAAGACCACTCCTGGTAAGAGGAAGCGTCAACATCTGTACCAGGTCTTTTAGTGCCAAGTCTCGTGCCAGGCTGTAAATGCTTCCCAGGTGGATCAGGTGGTAAACAAACCACCTGCCATGTAGGAAACAGGATTCGATGCCTGGGTCAGGAAGATCCCCTGGAGACAGAAATGGCAACCCACTCCAGTATTCTTGCCTGGGAAATCCTGCAGAGAAGCCTGGCAGGTTCATGGGGTCTCAAAGCCACAATTTAGTGACTAAACAACAACAAAACACCAAAAGCTGCTGCAGCCATTTAAATAAATGTTTAGAACTTCAGAGGGAAGGCATTCTAGTTGGGAATAACAATGTTATAGATGATGAAGCTTTTGAATTGGACCTTGGAAGATGGGCAGGGTTTTGAAAGCACTTTGTTTATTTAGCTAAAGAGCTAACACCCTTCACAGAGCTGTGGGTGAGAAGAGCAGACAAAGCACCTGAAGCACCCGAGATTAGGTTAGTGATGCCCCACTCTAGGCTTCCAAGCAGGTAACGTGTCACCCATTAACACTCTGACAAGAGTCCCTTTCAGGAATGGAAGGAGGGGAAGGGTTACCCAGGAAAGAGAGTTCTTTGTTCTGGGTAATATGACAAACACTGAAGGAATACAAAGACCTATTCAGCTAGTTGTCTTCTTTTTAACCACTTGCTAATCATAATAATAATTTTAAAAAACTCATTTCCCTTGATTACTTATGTTAGTAAAATAATTGATCACAACATCAATCAAGGAATGGGGGAGACTGGGAAAGATTACCTACATTCGCTCCCATTTCAGAGGCTTATTCTTCAAAGCTCTCAGGCTGAAAGATGAACCCATTCCTGATCTCCTTTGGAAAAACAGTTTTAATGACTTAATTCCTACCTAGGCCTTATTATGGTATCTCTCCTGACTGTAATTTTTTAAAGTTTTCTTTTTTCTCTTGAGGAACTTGGACCATAATGAGGCCTAGGTAGGAATTAAGCCATTAAAACTGCTTTCCTAAGGAGATCAGAAATCGGTTCATCTTTCGGCCTGAGGGAGTCAATCTTAAATACAACAGAAGTGTTTCCAATTCATATTCACAAACCTTCTCGAGGCTTCCAGGCGTTTTGCAAGCAACTTGTGACCAACATCTGACCTACCCCAGAAGTCCTAGGAGGAGAGGCACTGAGATAAGTTAAAGCTACTTAACCAGAAGCCTGCCTATTAGATCCTGACCTAAAACCGAAAGGAAACCGAACAGTTGTATTTTCAAAGCAAATAACTGCTACCATTTTTTGAGTTTTTACTACTGTGATGAGGCCCCTCCACACCTTGTTACTTAAGAATCCCAATAATGCTATGATGTGTTGTTTATCTTCAGTTTGGCTTGGAAGAGTAATGAGCCCAAAGCCACAGAGCTAGCAGGTGGTCTACCGGTTGACTCCATTCCAAACCATCTCCTGAAAACCTGCTTTTCTCTGCCTCTCCTCCCCACCAGGCACCAGACATGTGCTCTTCCAGAAGCCCACACGGCTGGCAGGCCAACCCTGTCCACCCCACCACAGGAGGCCCTTCCCAGGTCAGCCTCACCCAACCCCTGCTGAGAACAATATAGTTCAAAGAGAGGTTTTTCTAGTGCAGGGAACCCCTTCATCAGCCTTCCCCTGTGACTCACTACACCCTCATCATAGACACACG
This sequence comes from Madoqua kirkii, assembly GCA_006408675.1. Classification (NCBI taxonomy): domain Eukaryota; kingdom Metazoa; phylum Chordata; class Mammalia; order Artiodactyla; family Bovidae; genus Madoqua; species Madoqua kirkii. The sequence goes on from SJYC01015177.1 coordinate 8,871, forward strand.
CCTACCAGTGGGCACCAGGGCTCGGGATTCCCACTGGACCTGATTTAATCAGCACTAGATGTTTAGACATCCCCCACAACATCCAACCACATAGTTTTCAAGGAGAAAATTGTAGATACACAAATAGCAGTGAGGTGCTCACGCCCAAGGCTACCAAAGCAAGGGAAAGCAGACCCAAGGAGTCAGGACTGGGAGTTCCAGGCCCACCCTCTCCACGGCTAGGTTTGTGACAAGGCGAAATTCAATTAACCCCCCCACCTGCAGGCCTCCGTTCCCATGGATGTAAAGGGAGCGGACAAGAAGTAACTTGCCGTCTCTGGAAGACCAAGTTGCCTTACGTGAAGCACGCAGGTGAGTTCCGATTTGGTGGCGGACTAACCTTTATTTACCTCCCCACTCTCCATCTTTAGGGGAGAAGTCGGATCTCCTAAACAAATTTACAAAGAATTCCTGCACAAATGGCAGAATGAAGGGGGTGGGGAGGCAAGTTAAAATGATAAGCCGCCTATCCCTTTCTACCCATTTTCTTCCTCCCTTCTTGACCCCACATCCTAAACCCAGAAATCAGATGACCGACCACGGATAAAATGAGCTCAAAACAGGTCAAACAGGCACACCCCAGCGGCCACCGTCCTCCATACCACTGTGACGGAGTCGCGGCACAGACCGCCGCCCTCCCCGACTCGCGGCCCCACCACGTCCCCCACAGCTCTCCCGGGTCGCCGGCGGCCACTCACCTGCGCCGGGCAGAACAGCAGCAGGAGGAGGCCGAGGGCTGGGCAGCGCACGCCCATGCTGCCGCTGCGACGGGCTGCGGAGGTCGGAAAGACTTGGCTCGCGGGCTCGGCTCGGCGCCCCGGCCTGTCTCCGGCTCCCGCGCCCGCGAAGCGAGAAAACCAGGCGCCGACTGCGGCGGGCTGCGCGCGCAGATCAGGAAGGACGAAGGCGTCGTCGGCTCCTCCCACTTCTGGGTGGAACTTCCGAGCCAGGAACACATCCTGGGGCGGGGCCCGAGCGGGTGAGGGCGGGGCGGGGGCGGGGCGGGGCGGGGCTAGTAGGGCCCGGACCGCTTCTTGTCACAGCCAGTTCTCAGTCCCCGCTCGGCACTAATTCCGCCTCAGCCGCGGCGTGGGGCCAGGGACGAAGAGACCCGGGCAGAGCTGAACATTTGGAATCCGGCCTGGGAAGGATATTTCTGGGGTTGTCGGAACAGTGTGTGGTTTGATGCTTTAACTCCTTTCTCCCCGTTTTGTCATTCCTCGATTGGAAATGGGAGGGCGAGAATGTTTAGCAAATCGAGGTGCGTGGGGACAGTTTTCCCAATTAAGATCCCACTTCTAGCGGACCCAGTTGACACCTCAAGCAAGTTCTCTTTCCAAAGCCAGTTACCCGAAAGGAATCGGTGCCTAGGCACTTCTAGCAAAGCTGGGGGCGGCGCCAAGCGGTGGCCTGACTGTGTTGTGATCCGAGAGCTGAGCGGGCGGAGCGTGGCAGTGGCCGATGCCTCAGAGCTGCCCAATCTCTTGTTTTCTGTCCGCTCAGCCCACTTTGGAAAAAAGTTCTAGAACCACACCATCTGCTGGCGGAGCAGAGCGTGGCACGGAACCCGCCCGCGGGAGAAGTGCCACCTCCGCAACCACCCCCGGGGAAGTTTGACGCAAAAGTAGGACCAGAGTCGGTAAGTTCTAGGTGAAGTGATGTAACACAGAGATAAAGAAGCATCTTCGTTTTCGAGCCTTATACTTTTTTTAATGTGACACTTAATTTTTGTTATATGCACTTCCCCTCAGATGTAATTATTAAGATCACTCAAAAGCATCCGTCATTTCCATTTTGAAGTCAGGAAAAGGGACGTAAGGATCCCGCCTCCCCACAGCGGAAGCCAATGTACAGTGGAAAGACTACATGCACCTCTGTAGCAACGATCAAAGCCAGTGGAGGTGACCACGATCAGGTCATGCTCTCACCCTTACTCTACAAGGAGATTGTCCTTGACTGACTTTGCAGTGACTGACTTGCCTCCCCAGCTCCTCAGCCTTGAAATGTACACCTGCTTGGCTGGGCACTAAACTGTAGGGATCCCCTCTGGACATTTAGCCTTGGCAATCTCCTGGCCTCATGCATCTGCATGCCCTCAAGTGCCTGGTGTACTCACTGATGATTACTTGGTATGCATCACGCTGCTAAGTCAGTTTAGTTCAGTTCAGTGGCTCAGTCGTATCCGACTCTTTGCGATCCCATGAATCGAAGCACGCCAGGCCTGCCTGTTCATTACCATCTCTCCGAGTTCACTCAGACTCTCGTCCATCGAGTCCGTGAAGCCATCCAGCCATCTCTTCCTTGGTTGTCCCTTTCTCCTCCTGCCCCCAATCCCTCCCAGCATCAGAGTCTTTTCCAGTGAGTCAACTCTTCGCATGAGGTGGCCAAAGTACTGGAGTTTCAGCTTTAATACCATTCCTTCCAAAGAAATCCCAGGGCTGATCTCCTTCAGAATGGACTGGTTGGATCTCCTGGCAGTCCAAGGGACTCGCAAGAGTCTTCTCCAACACCACAGTTCAGAAGCGTCAATTCTTTGGCGCTCAGCCTTCTTCATAGTCCAACTCTCACATCCATAAATGACCACAGGAAAAACCATAGCCTTGACTAGACAGACCTTAGTTGGCAAAATAATGTCTCTGCTTTTGAATATACTATCTAGGTTGGTCATAACTTTTCTTCCAAGGAGTGTCTTCTAATTTCATGGCTGCAGTCACAATATGCAGTGTTTTTGGAGACCCCCCAAAATAAAGTCTGACACTGTTTCCACTGTTTCCCCATCTATTCCCATGAAGTGATGGGACCGGATGCCATGATCTTCGTTTTCTGAATTTTGAGCTTTAAGCCAACTTATTCACTCTCCTCTTTCACTTTCATCAAGAGGCTTTTTAGCTCCTCTTCACTTTCTGCCATAAGGGTGGTGTCATCTGCATATCTGAGGTTATTGATATTTTTCCCGGCAATCTTGATTCCATCTTGTGCTTCTTCCAGTCCAGTGTTTCTAATGATGTACTCTGCATATAAGTTAAATAAGCAGGGTGAAAATATAGAGCTTTGACGTACTCCTTTTCCTATTTGGTACCAGTCTGTTCCATGTCCAGTTCGAACTGTTGCTTCCTGACCTGCATACAGAATTCTCAAGAGGCATGTCAGGTGGTCTGGTATTCCCATCTCTCTCAGAATTTTCCACAGTTTATTGTGATTCACACAGTCAAAGGCTTTGGCATAGTCAATAAAGCAGAAATAGATGTTTTTCTGGAACTCTCTTGCTTTTTCCATGATCCAGCAGATGTTGGCAATTTGATCTCTGGTTCCTCTGCGTTTTCTAAAACCAGTTGTGTCCAACTCTGTGTGAACCCATAGACGGCAGCCCATCAGGCTCCCCTGTCCCTGGGATTCTCCAGCAAGAACCCTGGAGTGGGTTGCCATTTCCTTCTCCAACCCATGAAAGTGCAAAGTGAAAGTGAAGTCACTCAGTCCTGTCCAACTCTTAGCGACCCCATTGACTGCAGCCTACCAGGCTCCTCTGTCCATGGGATTTTCCAGGCAGGAGTATTGGAGTGGGGTGCCATTGCCTTCTCTGAGGTAATCAAAATGTTGTCACTGAGCCAGATGGCAGGACCATCCTTGAGAATTTCTTAGAAATGCAATTTGGGGCCCTAGCCTGGACACCCCTCCCCATGCAAACCCTAGGAGGATGAAGCCCTCCAGGTGGTCCTAATTCACATTCCAATTCACGAACTACCTCTGTAACATATTCCCAGGATCTCAGTGGCTTAGTTGCCCTTCCAGTACTTATGGGGGAAACCAGGCAATCAACCAACAAAAACCTTTACTAAATAATTGAATTGAGTAAAGGAAATTTCAAGCACCACATGAAACATTTCTTGGATAGGCAGAAATTTTGATACCCAGTAAATTCTGTCCACTATTCACCAAAATGGACTTCCCTGGTGGCTCAGACAGTAAAGAATCCACCTGCAATGCAGGAGACCTGGGTTCAATCCCTGGGTTGGGAAGATCCTCTGGGGGAGGGCAGTGCAACCCGACTCCAGTATTCTTGCCTGGAGAATCCCCGTGGACAAAGGAGCCTGGTAGGTGGAAAAGGGTTGGACACAACTGAGCAGGTAAGCATTCGAGCACACACACACATACACACATTCACCAAAGTAGGAACAAAAGGATCTTTTAGCTATATACATATATTTCTAGTTCTGTATTTTGTACAGCTTTGATGATATCCAAAAGGCGATGATATATTTTAAAAATAAAGCATCTTATTTTTAAGAGAAATGTTTTTTGCTGATAAAGCAATCCATGCTTATGGTAGCAATTTTGAAAATTTATAGGCAAGAGTTAAAAACATCATTTATAATTCCACCATTTATGATCATCTCTGTCACATCATGGTGTATTTTCTCTTTCTCTGAAAATTGTTTTAATGCATGTAAAAAAAAATGTTGCCTGCCACTTCAGTTCCACAAGGATTAAGCTCTTAGTTACTACAGTCCATAACATGTGTGCTCTGAGGGCAATTTAGAACGAAAAACAACTGGAAGCATTCTGTGCATTAGATATACCAGTCACTAGGTAAAATACAGAGAAGGCAATGGCAACCCACTCCAGTACTCTTGCCTGGAAAATCCCATGGACAGAGAAGCCTGGTAGGCGGCAGTCCATGGGTCTCAAAGAGTCGGACACGACTGAGTGAGTTCACTTTCACTTTTCACTTTTCATGTATTGGAGAAGGAAATGGCAACCCACTCCAGTATTCTTACCTGGAGAATCCCAGGGACAGCAGAGCCTGGTGGGCTGCCGTCTATGGGTTCGCACAGAGTCAGACACAACTGAAGCGACTTAGCAGCAGCAGCAGGTAAGATACATGTCTAAGAGAAACTTTCAAAGACCTCAGATTCTTCCATCTTCCCATATTTAGAAAAGCCCTAAAATCATTAACTTAAAATGTTTGTTCTTTGTGATTAGCAATGCCAACTACAAATTAGCACATGGGTGCTTAAAACAGGAGCTGAATCTATGAGCCCAATTCTTATATCTTCTCATATCTAGAAAAGCACTAAAATCCTTCATGGTGACACTGTTCCTCATGACTAGTGAAGGCTCCCGAGATGAGTGGAAGCTTCTGGAAAAATATATGCTTGATTGCATGTATTCCCCCTTCACCAAGAGTCACATTTAAACTGACCTTTCTCCCCTGCCTCTTTGGAGCAGTTTCTCAGAGTTATCTGAGGTGTTATCTCCTGGACTGTAGTCCTCATTTTACCCCCAATAAAATTTAACTGGCATCTCTCATGTTGTGCATCTTAAGTTGACAGCAGTAATCTTTTCATGCTTCATTACATGTTTTTTTCCCAGCAGAAAAGTTCATGTACACACAGGTACTTCCCTTACCTCTTTGGAGCAGGTCCTCAGAGCTCTCTTAGAGGCCTCTCTGGCTATGGTCCTCAATAAGGTCCCTGAATAAAACTTAACTCACAACTTTTACATTGTGCATTTTTATTTCAATTGACATGTAGTCAAAGTCCTAGGAGAGGCTTTTCGTTTGTTTGTTTAAATACTTGTCAGTATCACTATCATTATAAACATCATCCAACATTGATTGCATTAAAAATAAAGGACAAGAGGGTCAATAAAATTATTGCATGTATGCATATTTATCAATGTGCAGAAAGATCCTCCAGAAAACATCTATCTATTTGAAAACATGTTTGTGAATAAAATATATGGGCTTTTTAAACAAGGGGGCCATATGGTATATAGTTTATAGCTTGATTTTTTAAAAATATTTATTTATTTGGTTGTGTCAGGTCTTAGTTGAGGCAGATGGGATCTTTGATCTTTGGTGGAATCTTTAGTTGAAGCCTGCAAACTGTTTAGTTGCAGCATGTGGAATCTAGTTACCTGACCAGGGATCGAACCTAGGCCCTTTCCATTAGGAGCGTGAGTCTTAGCCACTGGACCAGCAAGGAAGTCCCTGCAGCTTGCTCTTTTTTTTTTTTTTAACATTAAGCAGTATGCTTTTCTACCTCACTACTTCTGTCCAAGAACCTCAGCAATCACATAACACCTGCTCTTCTTAAAGTCATTACTAGTTTTCGTGTTGCAGAATCAATGACAGCCTATTTGTTCTCATCTCACTTGCCTTCTTCATAACATTGAGCACAGATGATCACATGTTCTTCATTAAACATTCTTCTTTAACCCTCATTCTCCTGGGTTACCTCACTGGCTAAGCAGCCATTGCATCTTATCTTCTAGAGACAAAGGAATGTGATTTGAGCAGCATGTTCCTATTAATAAAATTTTGTTTCAATACAATAGCTTTGAGTTCTTCTAATATAGAAGCTTTGTTTTGATGCTGCTGACTTTGAAGCTTCAAAGTAGGCAATGATTCAAGGGGGCAAAGAAGAAAGAAGGCCTAACTTCTGTACAGATTGCAAGCTTGCCCAGTTTCTAACTTGAAGGCTGAAATTTAATCATGAGAAATGTAGATGGAGTTGGGCCTTTTGGGTAACAGGATGCAGCTGACTTCACCTGGTGATGCCTGAGACCATTCTGGATGGACTGGGTGCCTCTTCACTTTGCTTTTTTAAATTTCATTTCTCGCTGCCACCCCGGCTACCTACCCAACCCCTTCACCTCCCCTCACCGTCCATTGTGTTAGTCACTTTAGGCTGTCATAACAAAATATCATGGACTGAATGGCTTAAACGTCAGTAATTTTTATCCCACGGTAATGGAGACAGGGAAGTCTGAGATCGAGCTGCCAGTCAGTTCGGTTTCTGGTGAGTCCTCACTTCCTGACTTGCAGATGCTGGCTTCTCACTGTGTGCTCATGTGCTCTTTCCTTGGTGCATGTGTGTAGAAAGAGAGATATCTCTTCCTCTTATATGAAGTCACAAATCCTATTGGGTTAAGGCCACACCCTTAGGACCATTGTTGTTGTTTTTCAGTCACTAAGTCATCTCTGATTCTTTTTGAGCCCAGGCACACCAGGCCTCCCTGCCCCTCACCATCTCCCAGAGTCTGTCCAAGTTCAAGTCCACTGAATCAGTAATGCTATCCAACCAACTCATACTCTGCTGCCCTCTTCTCCTTTTGACCATTTGCAACCTTAATTATTAAAACTTCTTTATAGCCCTGGGGCTTCCCTGGTGGCTCAACAATAAAGAAATCTGCCTGCAATGCAGGAGATGCAGGCTTGATCACTGGGTTAAGAAGATTTCCTGAAGGAGGAAATGGCAATCTGCTCCAGTATTTCTGCCTGAGAAATCCCATGGACAGAGGTCCCTGGTGGGCTGAGTCCATGGGGTCTCAAAAGAGTCAGACACAGCCACTAGACAGCAACAAACAAAAAGCACTGTCTCTAATAGTTACTTGGGGGTTAGGGTGTCAACATAGGAATTAGCAGAAGGAGGACACAGTTCAGTTCATTGCACCTCTCTTTGTCATCAAGCAGGGCTGCTTGATGACTTTTGTGAGTTCTAAGCACCTTTGCCTTTGGGGATCCCTCCTTACTTAAAAAGAAAAAAGCACTTAAAATTCTGCTTTATAACCACATTGGTATAGAGATAGATATAATCCAAGCTGATTTCATTATTATATATTTGTTATTATTATATTTTTCTTCTGATTTTAAAATAAATTGCTATTAAAACACTTTCATGAGACCTTAGAAGTGTCAGGGGCCCTAGGCACTAGGTCTACTTGGCTTAATGGAGACACTGTAGACACTTGTAGACACTGTAAATTTTGCTAACAGACTGCCCCCAAAAAGATCCAGGAAGAGCAATTAAAGCTGACTCTGAAAGAACCACCTTGTAGATGATTGGAGAGTGACCAGTTCTACGCAGGGAACATGAGTAGGTGACCAGCTCACATCTGACTCTCTCTCTCAATCTACACATTGCCACACATTTTGGTAAACTATAGGAAACCTTGAGTTAAAGCTTCTGCAAAACCCTTAGGGAGTTTTAGGTTGAGTGTTTTTGAGAGCCTCTTTTTGGTAAAAGACTTTTTCTTTTTTATTAATATATAATGATCATCGAAAAAGCAAGAGAGTTCCAGAAAAACATTTATTTCTGCTTTATTGACTATGCCAAAGCCTTTGACTGTGTGGATCACAATAAACTGTGGAAAATTATTCCAGAGATGGGAATACCAGACCACCTGACCGGCCTCTTGAGAAATCTGTATGCAGGTCGGGAAGCATTAGTTCGAACTAGACATGGAACAACGGACTGGTTCCAAATAGGAAAAGGAGTGTGTCAAGGCTGTATATTGTCACCCTGCTTATTTAACTTATATGCAGAGTACATCATGAGAAACGCTGGACTGGAAGAAACACAAGCTGGAATCAAGATTGCCGGGAGAAATATCAATCACCTCAGATATGCAGATGACACCACCCTTATGGCAGAAAGTGAAGAGGAACTAAAAAGCCTCTTGATGAAAGTGAAAGTGGAGAGTGAAAAAGTTGGCTTAAAGCTCAACATTCAGAAAACGAAGATCATGGCATCTCGTCCCATCACTACATGGGAAATAGATGGAGAAACAGTGGAAACAGTGTCAGACTTTATTTTGGGGGGCTCCAAAATCACTGCAGATGGTGACTGCAGCCATGAAATTAACAGACGCTTACTCCTTGGAAGGAAAGTTATGACCAAACTAGATAGCATATTAAAAGCAGAGATATTACTTTGCCAACAAAGGTCTGTCTGGTCAAGGCTATGGTTTTTCCAGTGGTCATGTATGGATGGGAGAGTTGGACTGTGAAGAAAGCTAAGCACTGAAGAATTTATGCTTTTGAACTGTGGTGCTGGAGAAGACTCTTGAGAGTCCCTTGAACTGCAAGGAGATCCAACCAGTCCATCCTAAAGGAGACCAGTCCTGGGTGTTCATTGGAAGGACTGATGCTGAGCCTAAAACTCCAATATTTTGGCCACCTCATGTGAAGAGCTGACTCATTGGAAAAGACCCTGATGTTGGGAGGGGTTGGGGGCAAGAGGAGAAGGGGACGACAGAGGATGAGATGACTGGATGGCATCACTGACTCGATGCACATGAGTTTGGGTGAACTCTGGGAGTTGGTGATGGACAGGGAGGCCTGGCATGCTGTGATTCATGGGGTCGCAAAGAGTCAGACACGACTGAGTGGCTGAACTGAACTGAACTGAATCCAGTGTCTCTGAGCACCTCTGAACCATCACCAGTTCCTGTGGACCATGAACATACCATGGCCACCATATATATATTTCAGTCTTGGGAGTCATAGGGAACTCCTGCTGGCTTCTCAGTCCTTGTGTTTAGTCTGAACTTGAAACAATTTCTTTTTATTCCCACCTGAGGTGGTCTAGCTCCAGAGAAACCAAACAACCTTGACACTGATCTGTGGCTATGGAAACATAGGTCAAATTCCTTTGTGGCAAGACTTCCTGTGAAAAATATCTTTAGGATGTAGCCAGTGATCTTCTTACATAGAGAAAAATTTTGTAATAAATGACCTCTGTGTCAAGAGGGAATACTTCTCCTCACAAAACTCCTTTAAAGAAAACAACCAGAACGGTCAAAGGGTGGTTTCATTCACATTTTGCCTACTTTCAAAACCTCAAATAGCAATTAACTTAGCAAGTGATTCTTGTATCTACGCAGGCGAGCTGTTAATGTAACGTCACACTTTCTCACGGCAGAAAGCAGAATCTTGGGGGATAGTGTTTCCAACAATCTCTTTCAAGTACTTCAAAGCAAAATTATCAGTATTCTGTATTCTGAGTTTCCAGATCCTGCTCTTTAAATAAATGTGAGAAATATTCAATTTAGGTTAACACAGAGAAGTTGCCCATATGAAATCAATGCTCCCATTCCTATTCTTTGCCTTTTAGATGTATTACCAATCCAGGTATTTAAAGTCCTAAAGTTAACTAATTCTGTCATGGAGAAGGAAATGTAAATACGAGTTATATAATCATAAAAGATAGACCATCTGTGAAAGCAGATAGCATGTACCTTGAGGGGGAATAAGGATGTTGAAATAAATTATGTCCAGGTGGTTCAGTGGTTAAAACTTCAACTTCCAGTGCAGGAGGTATAAGTTCCATCTCAGGGAACTAAGATCCCATGTGCCTCAGGGCCAAAAAACCAAAACAGAGGCAATATTGCAACAAATTCAATAAGATTTTAAAAACTGTCCACATAAAAGATGCTTGCTCCTTGGAAGAAAGGCTACAACAAACTTAGACATCATATTACAAAGCTTGAGGGTTGGACTGTAAAGAAGGGTGAGTACTGAAGAATTGATGTTTTTGAACTGTAGTGGTGAAGAAGACTCTTGAGAGTCCATTGGACAGCAAGGAGATCAAACCAGTCAATCCTGAAGGAAATCAACTTTGAATATTCATTGTAAAGGCTGATGCTAAAGCTGAAGTTCCAATACTTTGGCCCTCTGATGAGAGGAGGTGACTCACTGGAAAAGACCCTGATGATGGGAAAGTTTGAAGGCAGGAGGAGAAGGGGGCGACAAGATGAGATGGTTGAATGGTATCATCAACTCAGTGGACATGAGTCTGTGTATATCCCAGGAGATAGTGAAAGACAGGGAAGCCTGGTGTGTGGCAATAAATGGGGTCGCATAGAGTCAGACACGACTGATAGATTGAACAGCAATAACAACATTAAAAATTTAAAAATACCTTTAAAAAATGATAGCTCATGTCCAGACTGCTAGATGCAGGATGGTCCAGCCCCATCCTTGGTCCCCTGAAGATCTGAAGGACTCCGGGAGTGCTGCTGCCTGGGAGCCCTGAGCTGTTTGCCTTCTCTAGAAATTACCCTTGGCTACAGAGGTCCATCCTGCTCAAGGTCACATCCTCTTCTTGGGGCAGCCTGTATCCAGTGATTGCTATTTGTGAGGGTATAATGCCTCACATGCCTTGCCCCAAATCATGACAACTCTGAAGGGGCAACTCAATATTAAAGTTCCCCATGGGGTCAGCTGAGGCTTTTGTTGAGACCACAGCACAGTCCAACTTCTCCTTGCAGTCATTTCCGTCTCTTTCTCCAGGGAGTTTAATCCCAAGAACACACTCTCTAATAAGCTTCCTGCATGTTGATCTCCATCTCACAGTCTGTTTCCTAGAGACTCAATCTGTATCTGTTGCTACCAGCAATAGTCCAAGAAGAGGACACTAAGATGGAATTGTGCAGCTGAAGCACTTGTTGTCCAGTTGGCAAAGTTAACTTCATAACTGGTAGTTGTGGCCCATCTTAGCCCTGGTAGAAGGTAGCAGTGCAAATGATAAAGCTTTGACCAGTAGTGAACTGGGATGATACGCCAGTGAAATGAAATGCACTCATAGGTGAAATGTATTACACATTTAAGAAATGAGAGGGAAAAGGAATTAGAAAGACAATGGATTTAGATAGCTATTTCTGGGAGGCAATTGATGCTTTGGAAAATGAAAGGCTGACAGTGATTGCACAGATTACAAGGTAGTTACAAAAGTCAGAGGCTTTCTTGGCAGCATATAAAGGAATCTGTAGCCCCTGTAGCCAAAGGGCAGAAAAACTGAAGACCAGCCCAGAATTTATAACTGAAAGAGTAGCTGAGCTCTAGAGAGTGTAGAACACTCAGTCTAGATAGGTTTGCTCTGTCCAAGTCCAGACTCTCATGAGTAAAGACTGGGATCTGGAAATACAAAGTGCAGATGTCTGGGTTGATGCTCCTGATTCTTCTGTCCACAGAATCAGCTCCCTTCTCCATATTAAGGTCTGACATCTATCCCGACAAGCCTTGAGACACTTTAGAGGCCATTCCCTTGTGTGACAGCAGGCACCTTCATCAGGGTCTGCCCTCACCTTTCCTCTTGGTTGTTAGGCCAATAACTAGCATGAAGAGAGACCATTCTCCAGCTGGGAAAGAGCTAAATTTGCTAAAGGAGAAAAGGAATTATACACTGAAGGGGCTGCAGGGCCTGGCCAACATCTCCTGGAGGGAGCCAGCAGTGTACAGAGAGGCAGATTCTCAGAGTGCTGAGTCTGAGAATGGGAGGTAGGGGGAGCGTGGGGGGTGTATTGACTATATTTTCTTATTCTCTGTATTCTTAGTGCTCTGGCATCCGGGTCTTTGATTCTCAAGAGACTGCTACTCCCAGGGCTACTCATTTCTAGAGAGAGCAAATGACTCCCGTGCGAGTGCACTTCTCATATGCACACCAACCCGTCCTAACCCCATATTCCCCAGCTGTCTCCTTTTAGAGACTCCCACATACCAGGCCCACAGTATCAGCCCAGGGCTGGATGTGGGACAACTGTGGACCACTCTTACAGTCCAGAACGTGGGGAAATTATTCAAACTATGCAGTCTTAAATCTACTCTGAATACTGTTGCAGGAAGTGGGGGGGCTCTTCCAACGCCTGAGAGTGGGCTCTTGTCTAACACTCAGAAGTGAATTGTCTGAGGAGACACATGTGATGACAAAGCAAAAAACTTTTCTGGGAGGGGCACCCAGGTGGCAAGTAGCAGGGCAAGGGAACCCAGGAAAACTGCTCTGCCACCTTGGGTTTTATGATGATGGGATTAGTTTCTAGGTTGTCTCTGACCAATCATTCTGATTCAGAGTCTTTCCTGGTGGTACACACATTGCTCAGTCAAAATAGATTCCAAAAAGGAGGATTCTGAGAGGTTGGTAGGACATGTGGCCTCTCCTTTGGACTTTTCCTGAATCTTCTGGCTGGTGGTGGCTTTTTAATTCTGTGTTCCTTACCAGGATCTTCCCCTGTAAAATACTCAAACAAATGGTTACTATGGTACCTGGCCAGGGTGGGCAGTTTCAGTCTGTGTCTCCCCTAATAGTACCTGCCTCACTTATTCCTTTCCAAGAAAACCCTCCAAAGGCTCTGGGTCCCGCTCTCCTCTTCCTTTGGACTCCAAGCCACCCTTTCTCTTTCCCCACGTGGTTCTGCATGGGTGTCGTGCCTCCTGTGTCTGGGTATCTGTGAGTATAAATATCTTCCTTCATGACAACCATTTCCATATCTGCTGTCTTACCAAACCCATTTAGACAAATTCTGGGTATCTATTTATACTATGAGGTAGAAAATACAGTTGGATAAGGGAAATTTTATAGATACTGGAGCATTCTCCTGGGATATAAGATTTAACTCTCTGGCAAAGATCCCAGGTGACAGAGCAAAGATTGCTCCCAGAAGATTGGAGGAAGCAATAGCCCATGTTAAATCAAGTAGATGTGCCAGAAATGCTGTGGCAGGAAGTGGAGGGAAAGGTCAGAGAAGCGGGCCATAATATAGCTGTACAGTATAAGACTGGAAAAGCACCCCACTGAGCACATGCTGCAGGAGGTAGGAGGTGGCTGGCAGGTCAGTCGGTCAGCCAAAGGACCAAATCTACACAGTTATGGAGATGGTTAATAGAACACGTGTTGCTAAGACACTATAGATGGGCACCAAACACAGGCAATATTAACAATCAGAAAAGTAAAGACAGACAGGGGCAGCTGCCACAATTAAACGTCACAATCCTTTTCCCATTTTCTGGTCCTGAGATAGTTTTCAGACCCACTGATTGAAGAAGAAGCTGGATTATTTCAAGGAAAACTCCACAACATCACAATTGTATGTAGTAATGTTTGTCCTAGTCTTTCTACAGTGATTGTTGTGGTTATTTTCTTGCATAATGACACTGATCACCCTTAGAGTTAGATGATCATGGCACCCCTGTTTGAATGGAGATATATGAGGACCCGGTAATAAATGGTATTCTGGCCTGAGTCTGGCTTATAGGGAGTCCACTGAGCTCACTGACCTATCTGGTGGCCCTTTCCCCAGGACCTGAAGGTACAATCATGATGGACGTACTTGGTGCTGGTTTTACCCTGACATTAGTTCCTTGGTCTTTGAGATAATAGCTAGTACAGTTAAGCAGGAAGAGAAGGAGTCTTTGTAACTCTTCTCTTCTTCTCTGGATTAGTGAAGACAGTAAAACAAAACCAATACTCCGTCCTGGTGTGCATGCTCAGTCTCCTTAGTCAGGTCTGGCTCTTTGTGAACCTGTGCACTGTAGCCCATCAGGCTCCTCTGTCCATGGGACTCTCCAGGCAAGAATACTGGAGTGGATTGTCATGCCCTCCTCCAGGGCATCTTCCTTACCCAGGGATTGAACCTGAGTCTTCTGCATCTTCTGTATTGCAGGCAGATTCTTTACCACTGAGCCACCAGGAAAGGCCATTCCATCCTGGAGGAAATGGCAAAAGTCAGATACAGAGATGCAGGGGTAGGGAATGAGATATTTTATGATATGGAGAGAAAATGAGACTCCCATTCATCTCTTGTTAATATTTTCCAAGTGCATCTGGGAGGTACAGAATAGATCCTGATAATAGAGGTTCACCTTGGAGAGAATTACATTGTTATTTTAAAAACTCATTCAGAATAATCTCCACATTGGCCAGTTTTTCCAGTACTGTCTTTGGAGGGAAGCCTGGAGGCCCACACATCCAGCAACCTTTCCTTGACACACCTTGGAAATAGACATATTGGAAACAGACAGGAAAACAAGCCTTGTATGGACCTGATGACTGTACTTCTGCAGAATTCCTGTCCAGGGCTCAGGGCCAAATAGGTCAACCACATCCAGCCAGGCTGCTGTGACCTCCTTGACCCCGTGCTTTCACCTTGTAAAATGTCACAGGTCACCAGCAACGTTTCCTTCAAAGTTTGGTTAGATATTAAAGATCGCTGACTTTAAAACACAGATGATTGGGTTATGTGAGATGTAAACAATATGTTTAAGAGAATCATAGCCCTGGAGTGGATGAAATTTCTGAAAATAGGGCAAGGATTCTGTGAGGACGATGGTGGGAACTAGACCAGAGGCTTGAGAGGCAGATGGGGAAGACAGTCTATATATAGGGCCACTGCTCTAAATGCCCATACCCTCGGGACTATCCTCTGAACAGTCACTCTCAAAGCCAGTCATTGTGAGGAAGAGGAAGAAAAAGATAAGAAGGAAAGTTAGGGCAGGATGATAAAGGGCCAGTGGAAGTTTGAAAGATTAAAGGTAAAAAGTAAACGTAAGAAAAGTAAAACAAGAGCAGTTAACAACCCACTAAATCTGAAAGGTAACAGAAAAGGACAAAGTGTCTGAGATCTCAGGCAGAAAAATAAAAGGCAAAGCCCTTTTATGGGCTAGGTTAAAAGGTTAAAAACACACAGAGATAGATTTTAGACTGCGAGTAGAAACATGGGAAAAAGGAACTGTGTTTCTCTTTCTTTGATAGGAGCTGCCCTGGTAGCTCAGCTGGTAAATACTCTGCCTGC
The DNA here is from genome assembly GCA_006408675.1 of Madoqua kirkii. Taxonomy (NCBI): domain Eukaryota; kingdom Metazoa; phylum Chordata; class Mammalia; order Artiodactyla; family Bovidae; genus Madoqua; species Madoqua kirkii. The sequence goes on from SJYC01015177.1 coordinate 24,258, forward strand.
AATCCAAGAGACGCCTGTTTGATTCCTGGGTCAGGAAAATCCACTGGAGAAGGGAATGGCTACCCACTCCAGTATTCTGGCCTGGAGAATTCAAAGAGTTCTGGGTCGCAAAGAGTTGGACACGACTGAGTGACATTCGCTTTTCTTTGATAGGAATAAAAAGAAAAGAAAATCAGGAAAGACAAAGTAAGAGCAAAAAGGCTAAACATGAGTCTAAAGTCAGATTAAAAATAAACACTGAAGGCAGGCAGCACATGAGGCACTGGGTGATCCTTAGGCCAATGCTCGGGTGCCCAGCCCTGGAGGCGAGGGCTCAGCACCCAGGCTTGAGAACCAGATGAGCCCCTCCTCTCGCTCTCAGGTTTTACTAGAACAAACCCTCTCGTGTGTGGTAGTTGCTCAATCATGTCTCACTCTTTGTGACCCCATGGACGGTAGCCCTCCAGGCTTCTCAGTCCATGGAATTCTTGAGACAAGAATACCAGAGTGGGTAGCCATTCCCGAGTCTAGGGGAATCTTCCGGGCCCAGGGATCGAACCCCAGTGTCCTGAATTGCAAGCAGATTCTTTACCATCTGAGTCACCAGGGAAGCCCCAAACTTCTCATGGTTATGACCAAATTCTAAATCAGTTCCCTCTGAAATTTGATCTCCTTGACCCCAAAACAGTATTTCAAGCCCTGGAAAATGCTGAAAATGTGAAAGGGCAAGACATTGAGAGGAATGGGGGTTCTCATGCTCTTTTCTACCCAGTCAAGGAGGGTTGTCCCCAAACTTTGAGACCCTCAAACAAGATGACAAACGGTGGCTGAACCTGTGGAAGCTTGAACATCTTGCTTATTGTTTCTTGAATATTGTCCCCTGAAAACCTTCCATAAAGGTCAAAAGCAGGTTGTAAAAAATTTAAATGATTCATTCGGAAATAATTTCAAGTGTATAGAAAATTGTGAGAATGTTCCACAAAGAATTCTTGAGTCCCTCCTTATCACTGTCTGAACTTTTTGAGAGCAAGCTGCATTCACAATGCCCTGTCATCCCTAAACACTCCAGTGTGTGTTTCTGGATACAGCCCTGTTGTGGGTTGAATAGCGTTCCCTCACTCAGAATGTGGTCTTATTCGGAAATAGACTGATGGAATTAAAGGTCTCGACATGAGATCACTTGGGAATGGCGTGGCCCTTAAATCCAGTAGACTGATGCTCTTATAGTAAGAGGCGAGGACAAAGAGGGACCCAGAGACATACAGAGGAGAAGGCCATGTGAAGATGGAAGCAGACTGAAGTGGTGCTGCCACAGGCCTGGGAATGGCAGGGATTGCCGGCACCCTTCGGAAGCTAGGAGAAAGGCATGGGGCAGTTTTGCCCCCAGTCTTCAGCAGTGAACCCTGACTGACATCTCAATTTTGAATTTAGCTTCCAGATGGTGCTAGTGGTAAAGGATCAGCCTGCAATACAGGAGACACAGGAGATGCAGGAGGCGCAGATTTGAGCCCTGGGTCAGGAAGAGCCCCTGGAGTAGGAAATGGCAACCCCCTGTGTATTCTTGCCTGGGAAATCCCATGGACAGAGAAGCCGGGCAGGCGACCGTCCCTGGGGTTGCAAAGAGTTGGACACGACTGAGCACCTGAACACGCACACTCCAGTGAATAGATTTCTCTCATTTTAAGCTCCGCTTGTGGTAATTTGTGATGGTAGTCCTGGGAAGCCAATGCAAACCCTTCAAATGAGGAACTGACAAGGGCACAAAATTAACACCCAGTCCACAGACTTCCTTCAAAATTTGCCAGCTCAGCCAGCTCTCTTTCCCTTTTGGTTTAGGATCCAGTCAGTCCTGGAACACACATTGCATTCAATGGCCACATCATTTCAATCTCCTTCAACTTGGAGTAATTTCTCAGAGTTTTTCTGTCATTAATGTCCTTTAGATTTTTAAAAAATTTTATTTTGTATTGGGTATAGCTGATTAACAGTGTTGGATAGTTTCAGGTGAAGAGTGAAGGGACTGAACCATATGTATATATGTATCCATTCTCCCCCAAACTCCCCTCCCATCTAGGCTGCCACATTACAATGAGCAGAGTTCCCCGTGCTATACAGTAAGTCCTTGTTGGTTATTCCTTTTAAAAGCAGCAATATGTACATATCCATCCCAAACTCCCTACATATCCCTTCCCCCCATCCTTCCCTCCAGCAACCTAAGTTCCTTCTCTGGGTCTGTGAGTCTCCTTCGTTATAAGCTCATTTGTATTATATCTTTTTAGATTCCACATATAAGGATGTCATGCAGTGTTTCTCCTTCTCTGTCTGGCTTATTTCACTCAGTAGGACAATCCCTAGGTCCATCCATGTTGCTTCAAATGGCATTATTTCATTCTTTTTAAAAGCTGAGTAATATTTCACTGTATATATGTACCACATCTTCCTTACCCATTCTTCTGTTGATAATGTCCTTTGGTTTTAAAGAGTACAGGTCTTTTATTCTGTAAGATGACCACAGATATGGTTCTGTTTGATATTTCCTTTTGGTCAGACCTCACTGTTCATTCTTGGCAGCAACACCATGGAAAAGAAGCCGGACTTTACGTATGGCATAAGATGTCATCCTGTCTAGCCATGGGACATTGATCTTGATAGCTTGGTTGTGCAGGCATCTTCCAGATTTCTCATCAAGTTACTACTTTCTCTTTAGTAATGGTAAGCATTTTGTGGGGAGATTTTCTGAGATACCAAGATCCTAGTCCTTATCAACCTCCACTAATCACTTTTGCATTCACTGTGGACCTTACCTGAATAAATCACTGCAGTGGTGCCGTATGATGGTTTTCTATCCCCATCATTTTGTTTCCATTTACAGCTTGGCAGTCTACTATAGGAAAGAGCATTCACACACACATCCCATTAACTTATTTATTCATTTATCAATATAGATTATTTCATTTAATAAAGGAAAGTAAGATATTATCATATCATTTTGATGTTTAGATTGTCCCAGATTTAGTCAGTGGGATCTCCTTCAGCCTGTTCCTGTGTCCTTTTGACATGTCCTAGTCATTCTTTAAGCATCTCATTCTTTTCTGGCATAAGAAGACTGCCAGGCTTATTTTATTACTGGTTCCTTTTAGTAAAGATTGGTAGGGAGAAACCAATGTTAGATGCTCCATATCCTCATGGCTACTGGGATGTTATAATTTCTGGGCCCTCTCAGCTGATAGGGCTAGAGTTTGTTTATGTGCCTTTGTGTATCTCTCTCTATATATATCTATATATATCATCTATATCTGTGTATGCAGGTTATATATTTATGTTTATATATTTAAAAACTATGAACTTATTCTATACTTATAATCCAATACCTCAACAATACAAGTTCCTTTTCAGTCTTTCCTTTTCACCTCCCATCATCTCTTCAGCCTGGTTCTCACTGCCCTCCCTACATTTACTCACTTGCTCAAGTTACTGATTTGCTCAGTGTAACCCATTCCAAGCTCATCACAGACTCCAAGGGGGACAGCTCCCTACCCCACAAGTCCATGCAGCTCAGTCCCTCAACACAAAGGCCTCTGAGAGAGGACAGGAGAGAAGAGAAAGCTTGAAAGCAGTTTAAAAGAAAAACAGGGGAAAGATAACTAGTTTAAAAAACACGGAAAAAAATAACTCTCCTGGAAGCCAGTTGCAGAAGGTGAACTTTGATTTTATAGTACATGTTTTGCCCTTAATGAAAGGAGAAAGTGAAAGGCATTTGTTATGCTCAGTCAGAAGAAGAGAGGCCTGAATTTCCTCTGACTCCACCATGATATCCACAATTAAGTAAAACTGATAGAAGAAGAAAGTGGGCTGGTGTGAGACCAGAGAGAAGAAAAAAGGAGAATGGGGTGGAGAGAACCTCAGTGGCAGACATAAGGCACTGACCCTGGGGGCAAAATTCCTTCCCAGGGCTTCTTCCTCATCATCTGCCATAGGGGCCACCCCAAATCTGACTGTTACCCCTCCTGGGCACAGCCTTTCTTTGTCCATTATGTCTTCTCTTGGACAACCAGCACTGGGGTTCCCTCAACACAGCCCCTCCCCGTGGGCCCTGAGACCCAGTGCATTTTCCTTTTGTCCTTAGGATTCACACTGCCGTCTTTAGCACATTGGGATTTCCTCTGCCTAAACTCCTGTGCTGTAGATTACAAGTTGGCTCTGAAATCAGGCAGCCCTGGAATTAAAAATCCTACTTCTTCAGCTGTCTAGCTTTGTGTCTTTGGGCAAAGATGCTTTTGAGTATCTCTGAGTATCTATTTCATCACCTTTAAAATGCACGTGACAACATAAACTTTACAGGGCTGCCTGAGTGTTATGTGAGTAATTCAGTGTTCCTTTTCTCCTTGCACAAATCAGGATGACTGATTTTAGGCTGCTTGTAAGTTCCTATTCGTTCAGAAGCCAAAGTCCAGTGCAGTCTTGGCAAAGACTCAGAGAAATGACCTTGTTTGTCTACAGTGAGACACTTTCTTAAGAAAACATTGCCATGAAAAAGGAGATAGAGCTAATAGCAAAAGAAATTTTAGCCGTAAAAAACTTCCATGGCTCAGTAACCTGGAGAAAATTGATAAGGAATAAGAAATTGTTTTGAAAGAGAGGAGAAACAAATTACATAATATAATATATTATATACTGAAGTTTCTAATTCAGTGGGTTCTGGCAGAAAGAATCCAGCATTCAAAGATTTAGGTCTAGTCTCCCTTCTCAAAACTGCTTCATTACAATCCTAGTATTTATTTCCTCTTCGTTACTTACTTCCTGGGTTGCGCTGTAAATCAATCACAGGACCATTAGGGGGGAAAAAAACAGTTACTGGAAAATCCTGCGCAGGCTCACAGGGCAGGCTCTTGACTAACACCCTCCCCATAACAACCTCTCTACTGTCTTTGTCCAAGACACACTTTCTCTTTCCAGTGTGGGTGAGGACTTCTAAAGGAAGTGAGCCCAGCCACCTGGAACGAATGTGTCACTTGAAACAGGAGTGAGTCCTCTTCCTTCCTCTGAGCAAGGACCACCCTTTATTTTGGCAAAGATGCTGATTTGCAAATCTATTGTAAGGGGCTGGAGGTGTGTGTCTACAGCCCATCCTGGGAGGCTTCAGCACTGAAGTAACTCAAGAATCTCCTTATAAATCAGCCTCCTTGGAGGAAGGCATGGAGGCCTAGGTGGCTCCTAGAGCCTCCAGCATAGCCTCCTCCTTAACTCTTTGTTCCTTTTAGCCTGGTCCATACCAACAGGCCTATTTCCAGGCAGCACTGAAAAGTTGCTTTGTGACTTTCTGATGTGCAAATCTGGCTTCAGAATTCAGCTCTCAGCAAACTGCTTCTGTAATTGAGGCTAGCTGCCTCCAGGTGGCACCAGAGTGCCGTCATCCTGAAGCGGATCCGCCCAGGGATAGACGCAAGAATAGTCTCTCTCCCCCACGAGTTCATTTGCGGAACTACTGCCAAGATGAATCTTCTTAATGATGAGGTTTCTTCTCTGCTCAAAGCCCATCAGAGGCTTCCTGTTGTCTGCTGAATAAAGCCAGACTGTCAGTGGTCTGGGCTTGAGATCAAGCTGAGATTCAGCCTTGTCTGAGCAAGCAGGATGATGGAAGAGGCTAGAGTAGACGGAGGAGGTTGTCTAAGTCTGGGGAAAGGAGTTGAAGTAACAAAAACAAGGAGCATGAGGAGGAAGCCCTGATGACCCTGTCTTTGTGTCTTTGCAGAAGGGCACAGAAATTTGCAGGCAGAAATTGCAGGCTCTACTTTCGCAAAAGACTCAGGACTCGCTGTGTAGGTAATGAAATGTGACACAGGCTGGGGGGGGGGCGGGGAGCATGTTGTGTATACCTCCAGGCATGCACAACACCTGTGACAGCGTCTGGTAGCAGCCCTCACCGACCTTCATGGGCAGCAAACAATAAAGGGCCAGGGCCAAAGGACATGAGGGGACCCTGTGAACACGCAAAACAAACTCCACGGACCCCACAAACATGGAGAGGCTTTTGCAAAGTCAGATAGCCTCTAATTAAGGGTGTCAGGCAAGAGCCAGCAAAACAGGGTTAGGACCGTTGCTGAGGTCTCATTCCCGCCTCCATGCTGAGAGACAGAGTGGTTGTCTTAGTGTGTTCTAGCAGAGAGAGCAAAATACCGCAGACTGGGAGGCTTATACACAGCAGACACTTATTTCCCACAATTCTGGAGCTGGAAGTCCAAGGTTAAGGCACCAGCATGGTAGGGTGAGGACTTCTAAAGGAAGTGAGCCCAGCCACCTGGAACGAATGTGTCACTTGAAACAGGAGTGAGTCCTCTTCCTTCCTCTGAGCAAGGACCACCCTTATTTTGGCAAAGATGCTGATTTGCAAATCTATTGTAAGGGGCTGGAGGTGTGTGTCTACAGCCCATCCTGGGAGGCTTCAGCACTGAAGTAACTCAAGAATCTCCTTATAAATCAACCTCCTTGGAGGAAGGCATGGAGGCCTAGGTGGCTCCTAGAGCCTCCAGCATAGCCTCCTCCTTAACTCTTTGTTCCTTTTAGCCTGGTCCATACCAACAGGCCTATTTCCAGGCAGCACTGAAAAGTTGCTTTGTGACTTTCTGATGTGCAAATCTGGCTTCAGAATTCAGCTCTCAGCAAACTGCTTCTGTAATTGAGGCTAGCTGCCTCCAGGTGGCACCAGAGTGCCGTCATCCTGAAGCGGATCCGCCCAGGGATAGACGCAAGAATAGTCTCTCTCCCCCACGAGTTCATTTGCGGAACTACTGCCAAGATGAATCTTCTTAATGATGAGGTTTCTTCTCTGCTCAAAGCCCATCAGAGGCTTCCTGTTGTCTGCTGAATAAAGCCAGACTGTCAGTGGTCTGGGCTTGAGATCAAGCTGAGATTCAGCCTTGTCTGAGCAAGCAGGATGATGGAAGAGGCTAGAGTAGACGGAGGAGGTTGTCTAAGTCTGGGGAAAGGAGTTGAAGTAACAAAAACAAGGAGCATGAGGAGGAAGCCCTGATGACCCTGTCTTTGTGTCTTTGCAGAAGGGCACAGAAATTTGCAGGCAGAAATTGCAGGCTCTACTTTCGCAAAAGACTCAGGACTCGCTGTGTAGGTAATGAAATGTGACACAGGCTGGGGGGGGGGCGGGGAGCATGTTGTGTATACCTCCAGGCATGCACAACACCTGTGACAGCGTCTGGTAGCAGCCCTCACCGACCTTCATGGGCAGCAAACAATAAAGGGCCAGGGCCAAAGGACATGAGGGGACCCTGTGAACACGCAAAACAAACTCCACGGACCCCACAAACATGGAGAGGCTTTTGCAAAGTCAGGTAGCCTCTAATTAAGGGTGTCAGGCAAGAGCCAGCAAAACGGGTTAGGACCGTTGCTGAGGTCTCATTCCCGCCTCCATGCTGAGAGACAGAGTGGTTGTCTTAGTGTGTTCTAGCAGAGAGAGCAAAATACCGCAGACTGGGAGGCTTATACACAGCAGACACTTATTTCCCACAATTCTGGAGCTGGAAGTCCAAGGTTAAGGCACCAGCATGGTTGAATGGGGTTGAGACCCCACTTCCTGGTTCATAGCTGATGGCTTCTCACTGTGTTATCACACGGTAGAAGGAAGAGGGATCTCTTCTGTAAGGGCACTAATCTCACCCTTGAAGCCTCCACCCTCATGACCTAAGGCCCCATCTCCTAATGCCATCACTCTAGGGGTTAGCATTTCAACATGTGCGTTTTGGGGGGACACCGACATTTGGACCATAGCAGTGGCCATACACTTTATCATCCTGGGTGGCTTTTTTGTTGTTATTTTTGACTAAAGTAACTCAAGAACATCCTTTTCCCCTTTTCTAGACACTTGCTATTTTATGACCAGAAGAAAAACTATTATTATTTTTTTCCTGTCACTGCACTCAAATACATTTGGCCAGATATTCTTTTTCTACTCCTGGAAAGTCTCTTGGGCAAAGCCTATAACTTCTTCAGTCTCGAAAAGTCCCAGGCTTTCAGGAATTGGGATAATTTCAGTTTTGAATGTAAAGTCAGAACTTCGTCTTCCAGCCGAGGCAAAGCTGAGGCCTGACTGGCAGCCCTGGGAGAAGCTCCCGTTTTTCCTGTTGCTCTGCTCACTCTCCTGCCTCTGGGTCCGCCAGAGTTGGGGGCAGCGGGAGAAATGAGAGCAACTTCAGTTTTGGCTGTGCTGGGTTTTCACTACTGTTCGTGGGCTTTTTCTAGCTGCAGCAAGCGGGAGCTCCTCCTCCTCGCGGTGCACGGGCTTCTCATTCCAGTGGCTTCTCTTGTGGAGCACAGGCTCCAGGGTGCGGGGTTGGTAGTTGTGGCACACAGGCTTACTTGCCCTTGGCATGCGGAATCTTCCCAGAGCAGGGACTGACCTGCGTGCCCTGCAGTGGCAGGTGGACTCCCAACCACTGGACTACCAGGGAAGTCCCTGGCGCTTCTGATAGTGAAAGGGTGCTCCTAACATTAATGCTGGGGCAACTGACCTAAGTGCACACTCTCCTCGAGATGAGTGCGGAGCCATCCTTGAGGCCTGGGTGGCCAGGCTCTGGCCTGCTTTTGCAGTCATACTTACTCTCCCTCCCACTTCTGAGAGCCGTGCTCCAATGTGCGGGCCAAGATACATTGCCCTTTCCCACACCTCCAACTCCCCCAGGCTTCTGTGCTTCCTTGGGAACCTGGGTGTCATCTGCTGTGTGACTGTGGGCATGTCACATGTCCTCTCTGAGTCTTGCCTTCTTTACCTATGATGGGGAATAATGCATCTATTCCTCGGGGGTTGTGAGGTTCAATGATGTAAATCAAGTGAAAGTGAGATGGGAACTTCACGTGACCATTCAGATTCTAGAATTTTTTTCCTCGATCTTTTTTCTGGTCTCAATTTCCAGAGAAAAAGGAAATCATGAATTTAGCGTGGAGGGAGTGACAGAAATGGCACAAGTACCGTTATTTTTATTTCCCTGATTTTCCCCAGCATTCATTCCTCACGTCCCCACCAGCTCACATGGGGAGGTTTACTTTCAATAGAGTGAAAGTGTCTCCAGAGATTTGACCGTTTTGTCCAGCTTGATCCTACAGCTGTGCTTGGTACGGAGTAAGAACTCAGTAGATATTTGTTGAGTAGATATAGTTTGTAATGTAACAATAAGAAATAGGTTGATTGTGCTGTTTCACCGACTTCCCTGTTTCCATTTGAGGGTCACAGCTCTGAGCCTGTTTGAAACATGTTGAGCCCAATTCCGCGCCAGATTCCAGTGGGGGATGTAGGGGGCCAGGTGTCAGATGAACAGATGAATGAGAAGACCCTTGACCTTTAAAAATCTAAAATCTAAAAGGGGAGAAAGGATACAAATAACCCCATTACTTTCTTCAAACTGAGAAGTATTACCAGTATCTTAGTGCTCAGAAAACACAAAAGTCCACACATTTCATCAATTGAATTGTATACAAAATTGTACATTTAAAAAACTTTTAAAAACCCTCTTTTTGAAAATGCTTGACTTTGCCTTTTTTATTTTTTCTCTTAAGCTATCTGATAAAGCCTTGATTGCAACACATTCCTAATTTCCTAACAGTAGTGATCCCTAAAAATGACATGCTATAAGCTTTTTATATTCTCACCCTGGATGTTAATTTGTAGTGAAGATTCCTTAAAGTTTAAACAGTCATCTAGCTCAAAATGGAAGTTATGAATAGCCAGTTACACCTGGTTGCCAAATGGGGCCCCTGTGATGAACAGCTTCTCCTCTCTGACTGTAAAGTAGAATGGATAGAACCTCACAGCTGAAGACAGAAATGATTCTCTGTGTTAAATGTACATGCAAATTCAGAATAGGTAGGAAATTAACTGGAAGGCAATGGGACAAGTAGGGCTTCAGAATAGGGAGCTGTGAAGTCTGCAGGGCAGCTAGAGAAATGACCCAGAAATCAGAGAAAGGGAGACAGCAGTGGATTGGAAGAGAAATACTGACAAATGAGGTGGTTTCAGTACTTTGGAAAGAGACTGATCTAAGAGCCGTTGTGGGGGTTAGGAAGGCGAGGGAGCAGCGAGGCTAGAGTGTCAGCAGACCCTGTCTGCTCTGCATTTAACCTGGAGGCTAAGCACAGAGGAGGGCTGCTTGCCCCGCCTAGGTCCTACTGCTGACGCGGCAGAGTGAAAGTGTGAGTCACTACAACTTCCGACCCCAGTATCCTCAGCTGCTTCCCAGAGGTTTGGGCTAGGTCAGCGGTTCTCAGCTTTTACTAGAAATTAGAATCATCTAGAGTGACGAGGAACTAAAAAGCCTCTTGATGAAAGTGAAAGAGGAGAGTGAAAAAGTTGGCTTAAAGCTCAACATTCAGAAAACTAAGATCATGGCATCTGGTCCCATCATTTCATCGGAAATAGATGGGGAAACAGTGGAAACAGTGTCAGACTTAATTTGGGGGGGCTCCCAAATCACTGCAGATGGTGATTGCAGCCATGAAATTAAAAGTTGCTTACTCTTTGGAAGGAAAGTTATGACCAACCTAGATAGCATATTCAAAAGCAGAGACATTACTTTGCCAACAAAGGTCCGTCTAGTCAAGCTATGGTTTTTCCAGTGGTCATGTGTGAGTGTGAGAGTTGGACTGTGAAGAAAGCTGAGCACCAAAGAATTGATGCTTTTGAACTGTGGTGTTGGAGAAGACTCTTGAGAGTCCCTTGGACTGCAAGAAGATCCAACCAGTCCATTCTGAAGGAGATCAGCCCTGGGATTTCTTTGGAAGGAATAATGCTGAAGCTGAAACTCCAGTACTTTGGCCACCTCATGCGAAGAGTTGACTCATTCGAAAAGACTGATGCTGGGAGGGATTGGGGGCAGGAGGAGAAGGGTTTGACAGAGGATGAGATGGCTGGATGGCATCACTAACTCGATGGATGTGAGTCTGAGTGAACTCTGGGAGTTGGTGATGGACAGGGAGGCCTGGTGTACTGCAATTCATGGGGTCGCAAAGAGTCGGACACGACTGAGCGGCTGAACTGAACTGAACTGAGGGAGTTTTAAAAATCCAGTGCTGCCTGGAGAAAAGACTGATGCTGGGAGGGATTGGGGGCAGGAGGAGAAGGGTTTGACAGAGGATGAGATGGCTGGATGGCATCACTAACTCGATGGATGTGAGTCTGAGTGAACTCTGGGAGTTGGTGATGGACAGGGAGGCCTGGTGTACTGCAATTCATGGGGTCGCAAAGAGTCGGACACGACTGAGCGGCTGAACTGAACTGAACTGAGGGAGTTTTAAAAATCCAGTGCTGCCTGGGCTTCATCTCCAGACAGTCTGAAGTAATGGGCACAGCTGTGGATATATTTTAACAACTTTATGGAGATATCGTACATATGCCAAAAAAAATCTACTCTTTGAAAGTGTATAATTCGGTGGGTTTTAGGATATGCACAGCATTGTATAACCAGCTTTAATTTTATAACATTTTTCACCCCCAAGAGAAACCCATGTACCCATTATCAGTCACTCTTATTTCCCTCTCTGCTCAGCCCTAAGCAACTGCTAATCTACTTTCTGTCTCTATAGATTTGCTTTTCCTGGACATTTCATCAATGAAACCATATAATATGTGGCCCTTGGTGATTGGCTTCTTTCTTCTAGCATAACGGTTTCAAGTATTTTCCATGTTGTAGCATGTGTCGGTAAAGAATCCACGTGCAATGCAGGAAATGTGATTTTGATCCCTGGGTTGGGAAGGTCCTCTGGAGAAGGGCATGGCAATCCACTCCAGTATTCTTGCTTGAAGAATTCCATGGACAGAGGAACCTGGAGGGCTACAGTCCATGGGATCACAAACAGTCAGACATGGCTAAGTGACACACATACACACAACATTTCATCATCTAGATATATCATATAATAAGCGTGAATAGTTTTTAAAGTACTTTTTAAAAAATAGAACTTATTTTTGGGAACAGTTCTAGGTCCACAGCAAAACTGAGAGGAAGATATAGAGTTATCCTGTATCCTCCTGCCCCCACACATGCATAGCCTCCCCTACCATTAACACCCCCACCAGATGGTACCTTTATTACAATTGATGGACCCACAGAGGCACATCATAATCACTGAGTCCATGGCTTCCATCAGGGTTCACTCTTGCTGTTGTATGTTCTATGCATTTGGACAAACGGGTAGATGGTAGACATGTATCCATCATCATAGTATCATACAAAGTAGTTTCACCTCAAAAATATTCTGTGCTCCACTATTCATCCTTACCTCCCCTTGAACTCCAGGCAATCAACAATCTTTTTACTGTGTCCATAGTTATGTCTTTTCCAGAACCTCATATGGATAATTTAAAAGATCTAATATGCAGCTATGATGAATAGCCAATTCAGTTCAGTTCAGTTCAGTCGCTCAGTCATGTCCAACTCTTTGCAACCTCATGAATTGCAGCATGCCAGGCCTCCCTGTCCATCACCAACTCCCAGAGTTAACTCAGATTCATGTCCATTGAGTCGGTGATGCCATCCAGCCATCTCATCCTCTGTCGTCCCCTTCTCCTCCTGCCCCCAATCCCTCCCAGCATCAGGGTCTTTTCCAATGAGTCAACTCTTTGCATGAGGTGGCCAAAGTACTGGAGTTTCAGTAACCAGTAGATAATCATTAAGACTGTGCTGGGCTCCATGGCGCTCATGGGTGGGACAGGAGAACTAACTAGAGCCTCTGTCTGGCAAAGCCAGTCTCCAAAAGTGCCATGTCTGTGTCCTAACTTACAGGCCAGAAGAGAGCTTGTACCTCCTGTTTGGGCCTCATTTTTCAGTGAGGTTGACTGTTGTGCTCTGGGAGCTGGACATGTGTGAGTCTGTAGGTGAGGAACAGCACACCAGGGCCCCGGAAAGCCAGTCTCCAAAAGTGCCAGTCTGTGTCCTAACTTACAGGCCAGAAGAGAGCTTGTACCTCCTGTTTGGGCCTCATTTTTCAGTGAGGTTGACTGTTGTGCTCTGGGAGCTGGACATGTGTGAGTCTGTAGGTGAGGAACAGCACACCAGGGCCCCGGCTCAGTGTTTTTTGACCAGAAAGGTCACAGATAAGTCCTAGAAAAAGGTGCTTCTAAAACCCAAAAAGGATTTCATGGAGTTTAAGAGGCTCCCCTGTTGTGTAGAAACACAGATTTAGTTGTGAAGTCATCCTAATAAATTCACTGGTTGAGCAAACTCGTAGCTGTGCCAAGTTCCTCTTCTGGAGACTTTGCTCGGCCCTTTGACCCTCCCACTACTAGACTCTTGCCCATTAAGTGGGTTGATGCCAGCCTACTGAAATTACCATTCACCGGGTCAGAAAAGACCACCTGTGAACTGGTCTCACCTGTTCACAACTTGGTTGGAATCTTTACTGTAGCTGGAGGTGTTTCAGCAGCTGTTCAGACCATTAATGGGAAGTGGGTTCATACTTCTGTCCCTGCCTTTTTTTAACCTGAGAAGAAACTTAGTACTTTTCAACACTATCACAAAGCAAAATGAAGATGGATGAAGGCATAAAACTCATAAAAGCAGCTGTGAAGTCACCTCCCATTATCCTGGGATTACAGAAGGGACCCCCACACCAGCCAATCAGCTCTAGCGATTTTTGTAAAATATGAATGAGATAATGTTCTTCCTCTTCTTGGCTTAATAACCGCACAATGACTTTCCCGTACTCAGGATGAAATCCAAGACGCTTAACCTGGTTGAGAAAGACTGAGGGATCTGGCCTTTGCACTTGCTTTTCTCTTTTCCCATCAGTTTATTCCCAATCCTCTGTCTCAGTGTCAATGTCCTTTCCTCAGAGATGCCATCTCTTTCTCCTTTGAAAGTGAAAGTCGCTCAGCCATGTCTATTCTTCGTGACCCCATGGACCATACAATCCATGGAATTCTCCAGGCCAGAATACTGGAGTGGGTAGCCGTTCCTTCCTCCAGGGGATCTTCCCAACCCAGGGACAGAACTCAGGTCTCCTGTGTTGCAGGCAGATTCTTCCCGTTCTTTCTTTTTCTTATGGCATCCTTTACTGGCTTCATGCAGCTCCTCGCCTTTAGTAATTCTATTTTCTTGTGTTAGTTTCACAACCTTTCCCTGACTAGACTGTAAGCTCCATGTTGTGTTGGCACCTCCTCTGTTCTGTGTGGTGCCTGGCTGTGATTTCATACTCAGAAATACTTGTTGAAGAAGTGACTGAATGCGCTGGTGCATGGATGGATTCCTGGGAGTCTGGAGTCCTAGGGCTCAGGTCAATGGTGAGCGGGTGCTTAGCACCAGGAAACAGAGACTCGGACACTAAGCACGTTGTCAAGAAGAGAGATTCATGATACAAGTGATGGCTTGACAAACAAGGCAGGTCTGAAAGGTGGGGCAGGAAAGGTGCGTTAGGGAGAAGGTAGGTGACCACCAGATCTCTGAGTTTAGAGTGGTTCCCCAGGCTATGGAATATGCTCTGCAATCTGGAAATCTAGATGAAAAGTCAGGGGAAGCCTTGTGGATCTTGTTGCTGTTAGAGTCCTAAGAGACTTTTCTCTCTCCCTTGAAGGCGGGAATGGAAGCCTGGCTTCCCAGGGGGCTACCTCCTCCACAGGTCACTTGAAGCACTGAGGATGGCCAGAGGGCATTGCTGCCCAGGAGCCGCAGACTGGCACCAGTGCAGAGAGGGGAGTACACCTCAACGTCCTCTCAGAAGCCAGCAGTATGGGCGAGCCGTGGTCTGCCTCCTCCACATCTGGACCACAGAGGTGGCATGAGGCATTGGCAGGCTGCGGTAGGTGGGATAATGGTCCCCTCCCAGCTGTGGTCAGAGATGTGGCCACAGAAGCTGAGTCAGAGAGATGCCACACTGCTTGCCTTGAAGACGTGTGGTGGCCTCTAGATACTGGGGAAGCAAGGGATTCCCCCTTTGCCCAAGATATGATGCCCACCTCGGGTGTTTATAATCGATTCAGAGCTCCTCCCAGTCCGTAGGTGATTTACCAATCAGGGGACAATTTTAACATAAGCAAAGTTGCCTGGCAGTATAGTTGGCATTCCCCTTTGATCTGGTTTCCCGGGTGTGGTAGGCAGCATAATGAATGGCTTCCTGAGGGTGTCCACCCCCTAATCGCTGGAAACTGAACATATTACTGTTAAGTGGCAGAGGGGAATTGAGGTAGCCGATGTGATTAAGGTTATTAATCAGCTGACTTTTAAAATAGGATGATTACCCTGAACTATCTGGGTGGGTCCTTGCAAGTGAAGAAGGAGGCAGGAGTATTAGTGTCAGAGAAATACAGTATGAGGAGGATCCAGCAGACCCTTCCTGGCTGAAGAAAAGAGGGATCACGGGGCAAGAAATACAGGAAAAGGCAAGCAATAGAGTTTCTCCTAGAGACTTGCCCAGCCAATGATTGATTCTCATCCAGTGAGACCTGAGTTAACATTCTAACCAACAGAACTAGGACAGATTGGTGTAGTTTAGAGCTGTTAAATTTATGACAATTTGTTACAGCCACCCTGGAAAACTAATACAAAGACTCACCAGAACTGGTGCAAACAGACTAAGATCCCAGACTGGATATAGACAAGTGTTACTGAACCAAGTTCATTTTGCCCAAGACACAGAGACACTGAGGTTTGCAGCAGAGTTTATTTGTAAGGCAGCCGTGTGAGGAGATGGGAGAAAACATCTCAAGTTTACCTCCCTAGAGGCAAGAAACTTGGGGTGCTTATAGGACAAAGAGTAAAGAGGCAGGGCAGCCTGAAGTGTGGGAAAGGTGACCAGATAAAGGGGTGATCATTCTGCTCACGCTCACTCACAAGGGCACCGAGTTGCACACACCCAGTTGAAGGGTCAATGGTTCTATCCAGTCTCAACCAGCTCAGATCCAACTAGATGCTGCTGACTCTAAGTCCCTAGATAACAACTTGGGCAAACAACATCTTTTTAAAATATATATATATATTTTAAACTTTATTTGGCTGTGCCAGGTCTCAGTAGTGGTAAACAGGTTCTTTGTTGTGGCATGTGGTTAGATGTAATTCCCAGACCAGTGTCCAATCTGGGTCCCCTGCATTGGGAGCGTGGAGCCTTAGACACTGGATCACCAGGGAAGTCCCTCGGGCAAATGTCTTGTTGTTTAGGCTATGGGCTAACTGGAGGACATCCAAGTCTTAAAATGATCTTGATTAGTGAAGACAAGTGGGGTGGATCTGACTAACAAAGTCACATTCTGAGGTTCCAGGTGGACATGTATTTTGAGGAGGCCATGTCAGTCTTTCGAAGTGGCACCAGTGGTTAAGAGTGGGATTCCCTGGTGGCTCAGACGGTAAAGCGTCTGCCTGCAATGAGGGAGACCTGGGTTCGATTCCTGGGTTGGGAAGATCCCCTGGAGAAGGCAATGGCAACCCACTCCAGAACTCTTGCCTAGAAAATTCCATGGATGGAGGAACCTGGTAGGCTACAATCCATGGGGTTGCAAAGAATTGGACACAATTGAGTGACTTCACTTTCACTTTCAGCAGTAAAGAATCTGCTTGCCAATGCAGGAGACATAGGAGATGGGGGTTCAATCCCTGGGTTGGGAAGATCCCTGGGATAGGAAATGGCAACCCACTCCAGTATTCTTGCCTGGGAAAATCATGGACAGAGAAACATGGTGGGCTATAGTCCATGGTGTTGCAAAGAGTGACATGACTGAGCGCGTGTATTCACAAGGATTTACTATGTCTCTGGCACCCTGCCAGGTTCTGGAGGAAGAAGTTCGGTAAAAAAGGGACTAAAGGCCACAAGCAAACTAGGATTGTGATAAATGTCCTGAAAGCCATGGGCAGGGGCATCCATGTGAATCAGTAGAGTTGGTAAGGAGGACTTAGAAGGCCAGTCTGCAGAGCAGAGCTGAGCTCCCAAAGCCAACAAGGACCAGCCACACAAAGTGAGCTGGAGAGCCTGCACATAACGGATG
The DNA here is from genome assembly GCA_006408675.1 of Madoqua kirkii. Taxonomy (NCBI): domain Eukaryota; kingdom Metazoa; phylum Chordata; class Mammalia; order Artiodactyla; family Bovidae; genus Madoqua; species Madoqua kirkii. Next base: position 41,209 of record SJYC01015177.1, read on the forward strand.
GGGGAGCCAAGGGCCTTGGCAAGGTCCCAGTGGAAGAAATCCAGCAAGACGGGGGCAGGGGAGAGGGAAGGCAGTGATGTGAACTGAGCTCGTCTAGAGCAACCTGTGAGAGTTTGGAGTAGTAAAGAAGACGTTAGACCACATGTCAGAAGGTTCCTTCTTGCCTGGAGGATGGGGCTGGAGGAGGCAGGGAGATGAAACAAGACACTATCGCAGCCTTCCTGGAGAAAAGATGCTGAGAGCTTGCCAGTTCACAGGTCCCCAGGAAGGGGTCCAGGTGGCTCGGAGAGGCTCTCCAGGGCAGAATGAACAGGACTGAGCTGGTGATTAGATTTGGAGTGAGGAGGAGGACGAACTCAAGAGGGCTTCCAGCACAGGTAAAAAGCAGTGCCATTTATTTCGAGGGAGATGCAGGAAAATGCCCAGTCATTTGGGACAAACAGCTCAGAAAAGGCTCTGCCACCCTGAGCAGTCCTCCTCTGGGAGCTCACTGTCTGCACCTACCTTGGGTCCAGGCATGATGGAACCACCATTCTGCCACGTGTGGATGGACATTGTTCTGTCCTCCACATGGCCCAGAGTGAGGAGATTGAGGGAGTGTATCCCCATCACTTTCAACTGTGAGCCCAGCATTTGGGGGATGTTTACAGTTATGGACCAGAGACTTCAGATCCCACTGAGGTTCTCCAGAGGGAGGCAGGGGGACCATGACCACGTTCCTTCATACAGAATCTCCTTTAATTTCTGAAAACAGCCCTTTCAGATAGCTGATGTGATTCCCATTTTGAGAGATGAGGAACTAGCTGAAGAAGGTGAACATCCTGATCAACCTCGCACAGCCAGTAAGTTGCAGAGCCAAGACGAGTTTCCTGATCTGGGCAACTGTCTTCTCTTTCCTGGCCCTCTGTCACTGGAGGAGGGCGTCGTGGAAAACATGCGTCAGGGGTCCTGGGGTGGTTCAGGGTGAGCATTGACGCAGGCTTGATTTCATGCGGTCAGCTTGATGTAAAAGGATGTCAGTCTGTTTCAGAGACTCTGCTTCTTCTGTGAGGATGGGTTTGAAGAGGGTTGGGTGAGTTCTTTCTGGAGTGCTTATATAACATTTTTGAAAGACATTCATGCACTGTCTTTTATTCTGCTTCCAGGCAGAATAAAGTCAGCCACAGAATCAAACTGTTCACACTCATAAATTCACAGGATGTAAGGAACTGTCCTGACAAGTTTCTTCTATTGTTTAACTAGTTATTATTTTCTCAGTCAGTCTCCCAGCTCCAATCCCATTGCCCTCCTCCTCCCCTGCCCCTCTGTGCATACCTAGACATATATTTAAGGCATCTCCTTCCGGTCCCCCTTCCATCACACATATGTGTGTGGAGACATCCCTGATAATATAGAGTGTTGTTTTGTGTGCTGTTTTAAAATTCTTATAAGTGTTGTGCTATAAATATTGTTTCTTTCATTTTGAGCTTAACAGTATGATTTTGAGAGTTATACATGCTTTATGCAGTCTGAGTAATTTCTTCTGTCTACTGCAAAGTATTTCACCAAATACCTGTAACATATGTTGCTTGTTCATTTCCCTGGTAAGGGCCCCTGGTTGCCTCCAGCTCTGTGACAGCATCCAAGTCTGTGTGAAGCTCTTCACATACATATCTCTTTATGAACTTGTGATGGTTTCTCCAGTGTATAAACCCAAAGGTGGCTTTCCGGGGTTCTAAGGATACATGTAGAAAAAGCCCTTGGAAATGGCTCACCAGCTACCTTCGAACCAGCAATGCTCAAAGCTCATATTTCCCCACATTCTTTGCCAGTATTTGATATAGTCTGACGTTCTCATTTTGCCAACCTGATGTGTATAAAGTGGCATTTTGTTAATTCAGTATGATTCTCCCCAAATCCTAGTATCCATCATCATCTTTGCTAGGACTCAAGGGAACATAATGTATCAAGTGTTGTGGCAAATGTATTTCTACATGCCTTACAGTCTTTCTTTTCCTGACATAAGTTTATAAGTTCATGATAAAAGTGCCTGCCTCACAGTGTTGTTGTAAGGTGATCTAAGAATCTGCCCCACAGTTCGTGCTCAGTAGAGGCAAGTTATCATGACGATCATAAACTGTGAGTACAAAGTAAGTATCACAGTGTTTGCTCCAGTAGAATGTAGGCTCCGTGAGAAAAGAGAGTTTTTTTGTCTTTTGTGCACAGCTATATCTCCAGAACCTAGAAAAGCGTTTGGCTCACAGTTAGCGCTCAGTAGGAATTTATTGAATGAATGGATAATAATAACTATAAGCTGCTATAGTGATGGGGATGATGCTTATAAAGTAACCAGCACAGTGGATGGCACACAGACCTCAATAAGTGTTAACTAATACAGTTGGCTCTTCTTAGCATTAACTCATGTCACAAAGGCGCCATGTCTTTGCTGATGCTTTATTCATAGGAAGGAGTTAGGTCACTGATTCTCCAAGCTGGTTGCATTCTGAAATCACCTGAGGAGACGTAAAAGTAACTGATGGCTAGTCAGCCTCTCATATGCAGCTCATCTCTTGCCTCTCATCACAAAACGCTAATTAATTTACAAAAGGAAAAAGAGTCCTTTTACAACAGAGAAGCCTGGCAGACACCATCTTAAATGAATGATCAAAGTAAATGTCATCAGTAACAGGAAAATAAACAGTGGACCACCCAAAAGGATACAATGAGAACACAGCATCATTTCTGTGATATTCTTGTAAAGAAGAATGAATCGGATCCCTTCATAAGGAAATGCTGGACGGACCCAAGCTGGAAGACATTCTACAAAATAATCTTCAGAAGTGTCAAGGTCATGAAAATCAAGGAAAGGCTGAGGAATTTTCCAGATTGAAGAAGGTTAAAGACACTTGACCAATAGCTGTAACTCATGATTCTGAATTGGACCCTTTCCTGTAAAGAATATTATTAGGATAACTCGTGAAATGTGAATGAAATCTGAGGACTAGTTGGTAGAGCTATAGCAACATTAATATCTTGATTTAGGGTTTTCTATTGAGTTGGACACGACTGAGCGACTTCACTTCACTTCACTTCACTATTGAGATTATATAGGACTAAGTCTTTGTGGGAAACAGACACTAAAATGTTTGGGGAAAATGGTGCACGAGGTTGGCCAAATTACTCTCAGCTGGTTCAGGAAGGAATTTTTTGCATTGTGTTTGTATCTTAGTTGGGGCTGCTATAACAAGATACCACAGACTGGGCAGATTAATCAACAGAAATCCATTTCTCACAGTTCTGGAGGCTGGAAGTCCAGGGCCAGGGTGCCAGCACTGTCAAGTTCTTGGTGAAGGCTTGCTTTCTGCTTGGCAGGTGACTGTATCCTCACGTCACAGAGAGCAGAAAGAGGAAACAAGTCCACACGTCTCTTCTTACAAGGGCACTAATCCCATTCATGAAGGCTACAACCTCATGACCTCCTTACCCCAAAGGTTCCACCCCTTGATTACCATCACACTGGGGGTTAGGATTTCAACAGTTGAATTATGGGGGACACAAACATTCAGTGCAGAGCACCTTCCAATTGTTTTGTAAATTTGCACTCATTTGAAAAAATATTAAAAATCCTAGTTGGTCCCAATTTAAAGTTGATTTAATGGGTGTGGGGTACAGCCTGGTCTGCAGGATTTAAAAAGTTTCCCCAGTTGTGACTTGTGCTGCCAAATTTGAAAATGACTGTGTGTGCTCTGCTTAGTTGCTCAGTCGCGTCCAACTCTTTGCGACCCCAGGGACTGTAGCCTGCCAGGTTCCTCTGTTTATGGGGATTCTCCAGGTAAGAATACTGGAGTGGATTGCCATGCCCTTCTCCAGCGGGTCTTCCCAACCCAGGGATCGAACCCGTGTCTCCTGCCTTGCAGGTCGATTCTTTAGCATCTGAGCCACCAGGGAATGACTAAGTTGGATCACTTCTGAAAGATGATGAGTTAATTTTTTGTGATGAATTATTTCCCATAATCTGAAATCCCAGAACTAGGCAGTGTTTGAGAGAGTGATGGATCTTCATGTCCTTGTCTGTAAGCTCAGGAAAAGGCCAGGTGTGTGAGAGAGGTGAGGGTGAGCTTCCCTCTTGGGGATGGAAGTGCCAAGACTTGCTAGGACTACCTCACCAGACCAGCAATGCCTTGACACCTGCAGTTGAGCCCCTGAATCATGGAGAGGATCTTGGATGATGGCTGAAAAGCTCACTTGTCAGGTGAGACCGGGTTTCAAGTCCTGGTTTTGCCCCTCCCTGGCTGGGTGACACGGATAATTCACTTCAGTTCACAAGCCTTAGATTCATTCCACAAACCTCCTCAAAGGATTATCGTGAGGATTAAATGAAGTCATTAGGGCATAACAATCAGCCAGCACAGTGCCCAGAATGGGATAAGCATTCGATTCATGCTAGCTATGTAATATAATATCAGCATAAGGTAAGAAGGAGGTGTGTGATTTCCTGAAAATATTAATATTACCAAGAGTTTTTGAGTGTGTGTGTGTCCTGGGAGATTTTGCAGCCCAAGAAGGGGAATAGTGTGCTGACAGCTACATCAGTTAAGAGAGCTAAGACCCCAGGTGGGTGGGAATAACCTTGCCATCTGTCCTTCCTCCCTGCGGGCAAGCCTGGCAAACTCTGAGAGGTGAGTGTGGGGCCCGATGCGGGGGCCTAACTTTGGCCAGACTCCCCTCGGCTACAATCTCTTCACTACCGAAGCATTAGAGAAAATTCCTGTTCTCAGGAGGTGTACGGTCCAGAAGGGAGTGGTGAGATTAATGGAGAAAGTGGTGGCAGGAAGCAGCCCTGGGGACGATCCAATCTACCTTTTCATCTGAAGATTTTGAAGGGCACAGTCCACTTTTGACAGTCTTCGGCTTGCCTCTTGCTAGTACAGAGCCGTGGAGAACAGTTGTTTGAAGGGGAAAGGAGGTTAATTGTTTTAACTTGAGCAGAGCAAACTTGGAAAGTGAGAAATCCTCTCTCTTCCAATAGGTCTCCGGTCCAAAACCACACCTGGCCTCGCATCCTTCTAATGATAATCCCCACAGAGTTCCAGGTGTTCAGCCCAGTGACTGATGGTAGCCCTGCCGAGTTCGGAGGGACAAGATGGAGGCTATATATAAATCCGACAAAGTTTCAAAAGGTAAAAGACGCATGACCGATTATGAAAGCCTGCGCTGCTCTGGGAGAGTGCCGAGGCTTCACTCCTGCCCTGGCTGATCCGCTGTCTTTGTTCCCTCTTGGAAGACACGGCAGTTTCTCCGCCGCAGCTCCCCATTTGTGGAAAGAGGTGAGATTATCCGCCCTGTGGGACTCATCTGGGCGAGGCACCGTTGAAGGCCTCAGGGCATGGCAGCGCTGCGCTCTGAAGGGCAGGTGCCAGGACTCCCAAAGACAAAGGCGCCAGGGCCAGCTGACGCCTCCGGAGGGGCCTGAGAGCCCGGTGCGGAGGGCGGGTGGCGGGCCGCACCTGCGGTCATGATGAGGACTCCCGGGAGGACTGCGCGGTGGAGGCGGCTGTGGAGCGAGGTCAGCGGGCAGCCCAGGAAGCAGTCGGGCAAGACGTGGCCTCTTGGAAGGTGGCGGCTGGCATGAAGCTCTGCTCCCAGCTCAGCTGCCGTCACTGAGCCACACGCATCGGCAGGAGGAGGCCAAACCAGGCTGACGCCAGGAGGGAGGAAACTGGAAAAGTCGCGAAAGGTGAACGCAGAGCCACTCAGCAAGATCCTGTCTCTAGAATTAAGATGCGCCCCGTTAGGGCGGATGGTCCAGGGCCAACCCAGGCTCTCCAGAGAGGCAAGGGCTGAGACATCACCTTTCCTAATCCCTTTATTTTATATAATACAAGTGGGAACTCGGGCCTGGAGAGTATCGGTGAGTTGCCCAAAGTCTCACAGCTAAAGAGCAACAGAACAGCCAATCATTTCTTACTTGGTTATTATATTCAGTATAACTTAGGCTCGCTAAATGTTCATACAGACTCTTCGGTTAAGTCGTATTTGACTCTTTGTGACCCCATGGACTGTAGCCCACCAGGCTACTCTGTCCATGGGATTTCCCAGGCAAGAATACTGGAGCAGATTGCCACTTTCTTCTCCAGGGGCTCTTCCTAACCCAGGGATTGAACC